>OZ038496.1:101019264-101099264 GCA_964036315.1 Acanthosepion esculentum
CAATTATAAAAAATACAATAATGCCTAAAGAACAATAAAATGATTGCAAAATTAATTACAGACCGATTTACAACTTGTCTGTTGTAACCAGATTGTGGTCGTAAATCAATGATGATCTGCATATATATATATCTGGACATTGAGTTCTACCTGGATCATATCCTCTTGGAATTATTTTTATACATATATGTATGTGTATATATAATTGCATATGTATGTGTATATTTACCAATAATATTGTCTATATACATATATATGATGAAAATGTGGAAAAGACAAAGCAAAATCCGAATATGTGAGTTTACTGTTTTTTATTTTGTTTTCTTTTTGTTTTTGTTTTTTGTTTTTAAAATAAAAAACAGTAAACTTACATATTCGGATTTTGCTTTGTCTTTTCCACATTTTCATCATACCGTCGGATCTACATCCACATATTTGCTTACATACACACATATGTATATACATATATATATATATATATATATATATATATATACATTTATATATATATATATATATATACATTTATATATATATATATATATATATACATTTATATATATATATATATATATACATTTATATATATATATATATATATATATACATTTATATATATATATATATATACATTTATATATATATATATATATATACATTTATATATATATATATATATATATACACACATTTATATATATATATATATATATATACACACATTTATATATATATATACATTTATATATATATATATATACATTTATATATATATATATACATACATTTATATATATATATATACATTTATATATATATATATACATTTATATATATATATATATATATACATTTATATATATATATATATATACATTTATATATATATATATATATATATATATATATATATACATTTATATATATATATATATATATATATATATATATATACATTTATATATATATATATATATATACATTTATATATATATATATATATATATACATTTATATATATATATATATATATATATACATTTATATATATATATATATACATTTATATATATATATATATACATTTATATATATATACATTTATATATATATACATTTATATATATATATATACATATATATATATATACATTTATATATATATATATATATGTATATACATATATATATATTAATACATGTCTCATTAAATAATATAGATAAGCGTTGTCTATATATTTTATGCAAGTTTTTTTCATATAGTCTGATAATCTTAATAACATTATCATTAAATAATGAAAGAAAATCACAATATTGATACATACTTTTTTTTATTTAATCCGATCTGAGCTTTCGGCTTACATAAGCCATTATCAAAGATGACAATTACACAATATATTTATGCAATACACGAACAAGAAATTGATGATAGTATTATTTGTTTACATGGATGATATCCAAGCAACGATAAACACGTGCATATAAAACGCTGAAAACGAAAATCGCACGACAGCTCATGACGTCACACATGACCACGCGAGAGTGAATCCGATGAGTATTGAGTATGGAAAGCCGTTGGTATGAACCAATGACTTCTGTTACTAATTATAGGCATTTAAGGATATTTTTGGAGATTTCATAGTTTATTTTGTTCAGGTTAGGTTTCAACTGTTTTATGTATATAGCTTCAAGAATTTTTAGTTTTTGTTTATTGTTTTCATGTTTAAGTATAATTGTGTTTTCGACGAGGATTTTCCGGAATTGTGTATGCGGCCAGGCATGTTGTTTTAAATGTCTAAAAATGTTAGAGTTATCATTCAAATGTAGTGTCAAGCGTCGTGAAAGCGAGTTTGTGGTGTGACCAACATAGATATTATTTAGTTCGTTGGAGATACAATCTCCCAAAGGGCACCTGAATTTGTATACTATGTTGGTTTTTTTCAAATCGCTAACCGGGGGAGAAGAATCATTTCGAATAATTGAGTTGGATATTTTAGATTTAGTGTAGTATATAATTAACTTAATTCTTTTGCTAGGATCTGTTGTGGATATGTTAGTATTTACTAATTTTTTTAGTATATTTTCATCTTGTTTATAATTAGTATGCATTTGATTACGATATAGGAGATTAATATGTTTGAGATTAGTAGAAGCAGTATTATGTACTATTTGCTTAGTATTGAGATTTCTAAGAAAGCATCTTATTTGTTCATCAATTATATAGTTTGGAAAACTATTATTAACAAGTGTTTGTTTTATATTCTTTAGTTCACTGTAAAAAATCTGTTTTGTGGATGAATTAGTTTCTGCACGGTGTATTAGATTTTTTATAATTGCTATTTTGTAGTAATATGGGCATTCGCTCTTGTAGTTAAGTGTACATGAATTTATGCTAGTAGGTTTTTTATATGGCGAAATAGTAAATTTGTTATTATTTGTGTTTATCAATATGTCAAGGAAAGGAATTTTATTATTAGTATTGAGTTCATACGTGAATTTGAGGACAGAATTATTTTGGAAACATTTTTGTAGTTGAAGTATTTCATCTGTATTTTCAACTAACATAAGAATATCATCAACGTATCTTACGTAGATGGATGGTTTTTTAAAGTCTGTAAATATCTTATTTTCCAGGTTCGACATATAGAAATTGCTAAATGTCGGACCCAGTACTGAACCCATAGAGACACCATCACATTGTATATATATATTATTATTATGATCTAAGAAAGGGACTTCAGTAGTACAAGCTAATAGTAGTTTCCGTAATATATTAGGATTAATTTTAAGTGGGGGTAAAGATGAGTTACTGTATATATTTCTTATAATTATGTCAATAGTTTCACTAACAGGGACATTGGTAAATAAGTTTTCAACATCAAGTGAAGCTATGATTTCATTGTCGGGTTTTTCGCTTTTTAGGATTTGGATTACTTCTAATGTTGACTTAACACTATATTTACTAGAAAGATAAGGAGTAATGAGTTGGTTGATGTATTTTGTTAGTTGATATACAGGAGTTGGAATTTGTGATATGATAGGACGGAGAGGATAGTTAGGTTTATGTGTTTTTATATTGCCGTATATGTAACCAGGCCTATAATCACCAACAATCTTAGGGAGTTTTAATGAGTTCTGTTCGGCATTATTAGCATTAATGAGTTTATTAAGCTTTGATTTTAGTTGGTTGGTCGGATTATTGTTGAGTTTTTTAAATTTTATGTGATCATGGAGTATGTGGTCAAGTTTTTTGTTATAATCTAATTTGTTTAGAAGGACGAAAATGTTGGTCTTGTCAGCTTTTTTTACGATTATGTCAGGGTGGTTGCGTAGTTCTTGTGCGGCAATTTTCAGTTGTTTAGTAAGTATTTTTGAGGAGTTTCGGCTTTTATCATGCCGATCCTTGAGCGCCTCAGCCTTAAGTAAGTCTTTGAATTCTGGTGTAGTTTTTATTAGCTGTTCATCCTGGAGTTTAACAATGTTTTGGTATAGGGTTTCGATTTCTATTTTTTTGAAAAGTCGATTGTACTTACGATATATATGGCAGTTAGGTCCAAGATTAAGTAATTCTTTTTGGTGCTTGGTTAGTTCATAGTTAGAAAGGTTAATGTATTTATCCGTTTTGTCAGGAAGTGTGATATTACCTTTGTATAATGTATTCAGTTTTTTAACAATTTTAAATTTATATATATTTTAATTTTATATATATATATATATATATACATATATATATATATATATATACATATATATATGTATATACACACATATATATATATATATATACACACACACATATATATATATATATATAAGCACACACACACACATATATATGTGTGTATATATATATATATACATACATAAGGAAGTACGCATATATATATATACATACATACATAAGGAAGTATGCATATATATATACATACATACATAAGGAAGTATGCATATATATATACATATATATATATATATATATATATATATATATATATATATATATATATATATATACATATATATATATATATATGTCTAAATGTAAGTAGAAATTATTTTATGTGTATCTGAAAATAATAACAAAAGTTAAAGATAAAAACAAATGTAGAAATTTGATGAACTGATTGCAAAAATATTTCAGGATACAGATTTTGATCACATATCAGGCTTAGCAATGTATATGAATATATGACAATAAATTATTGTAGATTTTATAAGTACATAAATTGTAACTATTTTGGGAGTGTTGGAGGAAAATTTTGATGTTTCAATCTTTCAAATGTTTGAGACTGGCATGTCTCAATTTAATATTTCCCAAATATGAACGCGAAATTATATATTGTAAATATTGATTTATGTGTTTATCTATGGCTACACACCAAATAAATTCATGTGAGCATGTATGTATATATATATATATATATATATATATATATATATATATACGTGGATATTTTTACATATATATATGTATGTATATATAGATAGATAGATATGAACAGGCTGAAATAGATTTTGAATAGACTGAAATAGATAGATAGATATGAAAAGGCTGAAAAAGATTTTGAACATACTGAGATAGATAGATAGATAGATATGAACAGACTGAGATAGATAGATAGATAGATAGATATGAACAGACGAGTTAGATAGATAGATAGATAGATAGATAATGAACATACTGAGATAGATAGATAGATAATGAACATACTGAGCTAGCTAGCTAGCTATCTAGCTAGCTAGATAGATAGATAATGAACATACTGAGATAGATAGATAGATAGATAGATAGATAGATATGAACAGGCTGAAATAGATTTTGAACAGACTGAAATAGATAGATAGATATGAAAAGGCTGAAAAAACTTTTGAACAGACTGAGATAGATAGATAGATAGATAACGAACATACTGAGATAGATAGATAGATAGATAAATATGAACATACTGAGATAGATAGATAGATAGATATGAACATACTGAAATAGATAGATAGATAGATAGATAAATATGAACATACTGAGATAGATAGATAAATATGAACATACTGAGATAGATAGATAGATATGAACATACTGAAATAGATAGATAGATAGATAAATATGAACATACTGAGATAGATAGATAGATAGATAGATATGAACATACTGAGATAGATAGATAGATAGATAGATAGATAGATAGATAGATATGAACAGGAAGAGATAGATAGATAGATAGATAGATAGATAGATAACGAACATACTGAGATAGATAGATAGATAGATAGATAGATAGATAGATAGATATGAACAGGAAGAGATAGATAGATAGATAGATAGATAGATAGATAACAAACATACTGAGATAGATAGATAGATAGATAGATAGATAGATAGATAGATAGATAGATAGATTAATTAATATGAACATACTGAGATAGATAGATAGATAGATAGATAAATATGAACATACTGAGATAGATAGATAGATAGATAAATATGAACATACTGAGATAGATAGATAGATATGAACAGGAAGAGATAGATAGATAGATAGATAGATAGATAACGAACATACTGAGATAGATAGATAGATAGATAGATAGATAGATATGAACATACTGAGATAGATAGATAGATAGATAGATAAATATGAACATACTGAGATAGATAGATAGATATGAACAGGAAGAGATAGATAGATAGATAAATATGAACATACTGAGATAGATAGATAGATATGAACATACTGAAATAGATAGATAGATAGATAAATATGAACATACTGAGATAGATAGATAGATAGATAGATATGAACATACTGAGATAGATAGATAGATAGATAGATAGATAGATAGATATGAACAGGAAGAGATAGATAGATAGATAGATAGATAACGAACATACTGAGATAGATAGATAGATAGATAGATAGATAGATAGATATGAACAGGAAGAGATAGATAGATAGATAGATAGATAACAAACATACTGAGATAGATAGATAGATAGATAGATAGATAGATAGATAGATAGATAGATAGATTAATTAATATGAACATACTGAGATAGATAGATAGATAGATAGATAAATATGAACATACTGAGATAGATAGATAGATAGATAAATATGAACATACTGAGATAGATAGATAGATATGAACAGGAAGAGATAGATAGATAGATAGATAGATAGATAGATAGATAGATAACGAACATACTGAGATAGATAGATAGATAGATAGATAGATAGATAGATAGATAGATAGATATGAACATACTGAGATAGATAGATAGATAGATAGATAAATATGAACATACTGAGATAGATAGATAGATAGATAGATATGAACAGGAAGAGATTGATAGATTGATAATAGACATACATGCATCCCTATAAATGTCTTTCTAAAAGATTATTGCTATAAAATGTAGATTTTCTTTCATTCATTTTATTATAATATCAAACCAAACTTTGGTTGTTCATTCCATCTTTGATTTCAGATCCATTTTCTATTTCCCAGATATGATATCTTTCCTTAATGAGATTTTAAACTGAATCAAATGGTGTTTAGAGTGCTTCACCATTTTACTCTTGATCAGATAATGTGGGAAGAAGGCTAATTTTCCTCACCCAGCCTCCTGCCAGAACAGATATTGATAACAAATCAGCAACACTGGACAATGGAAATGACCACCACTGGGTGCTGGGCCCATAAACAATGACCGATTTCATTTCTCTGAGTAAGGCAATTGGTGTCAAAGAAGTGATTTATATGGACAGAATCTTACTGTCCACAAAATTCCTAATTTAACGACTCCCACACGTAATTGTTTCTTTTCATTATCCTCTTCTTTCTTTCTTTCTTTCTTTCTTATCATTTCCTCTGTCCATCACACATTTTCCATTTTCTTGCTTTTCTTTCTTCTTTTTCTTCTTTGTCTTCTTTTCCTGTATGTTCCTCATCTTCTTTCTTTCTTTCTTTCTTTCTACCCCCACTCTTTTCTCCTTTTTTTTTACTTTGTTTTATCTTCTTTTCAACTTTCTTTCTTTTCTTTCTTTCTTTCTTTTGTCATCAATAAATATTTTTCCTCTTAAATTGGCAGAAATGAAGAAGAAAGAGAGAATAGTGATATCAAAAACAGTCAAAACAGAGAAAGGACAATGAAACAAATTTGTAGATAGATAGATATGAACAGACCGAGATAGATAGATAGATAAATAGATAGACAGATAGATAGATATGAACAGACCGAGATAGATAGACCAATAAAAAAGAAGAGTAAATCAATGAATGATAGAAAGAATAGCAAGAAAGATCAAATTCCTGTTATTCTTTCTTTCCACCATTTAGTCTTTTTCTTTTGTTGTTCACAAAGATTTTGCCTCTTACATATATATATATATATATATATATATATATATATATATATATATATTGTGCTACAACGAAACAGTCTGTCTGTGGATGATATATATATATATATATATATATATATATATATATTGTCATCCACAGACAGACTGTTTCGTTGTAGCACAGCTCATCAGTGTGGCTAGACGTGCAGTTGCCTCTAGCTAGGATCGAAACCCGACTGAATTGGCATCAGTTGGGGATTCTACCACTAAGCCGTTGGTGAACGGCAGGGATGAAGGTGAATTTAAGTGTATTTATTTTTAGATAAACACACAGTGACTGAGAGAACTCAATTCGATTTGCCGAAGCATCTTGCATTATTAGTCATAATAGTCACTGTTTACAAACCCCACAGTTGCTCCCCAGAGAGCTCAACCGCAATAAATTTTTCAGGAGCATATATATTGTTATATATATATATATATATATATATATATAGATAGATAGATAGATACGAACAAACTGATAGATAGATAGATAGATAGATAGATACGAACAGACTGGTTGGTAGGTAGGTAGATAGATAGATATGAACAGACTGGTAGAGAGATAGATAGGAAGAAACTGATAGATAGATAGATAGATACGAACAGACTGGTAGATAGATAGATAGATAGATAGATAGATAGATAGATATGAACAGACTGGTAGATAGATAGATAGGAAGAAACTGATAAATAGATAGATAGATAGATAGATATGAACAGACTGGTAGATAGATAGATAGGAAGAAACTGATAGATAGATAGATAGATAGATAGATAGATAGATATGAACAGACTGGTAGATAGATAGATAGGAAGAAACTGATTGATAGATAGATAGATATACAGAAAGTACGATGAGTAAAGTGTCGCCATTTTAATATTTTTAATCTTGTGCATGTGCATTCTTTGTTTTTGATTTTGTCAATTGCACAGAGTACAGTCGCCTTCATTGTACACTCCCTCTGAGAAAAAGAGCACCATGATGCAATTCTCTCCACTGAAAATTTGGAAACAGCTTATGATGTACTGCGCTTGGCATTTGCACTGGGTACTTCAGTATGAATATTTCATAGTGTTTGGATATCAATCTGAGGACAGTGCAAAGGATTCGGAAAGAGTTGGAGGAGTCTAATGGTGATTACAAAGGGACGGCAGCTAAGAAAATTAACTTTGATCATTCTGATAGGAAAAGAACTACCTTTTTTGTTGGTGAGGGCCTCAGACTCAACACAGAGGCCTACATCAGCTGCTGCCCTGGATCAAGAGGGTAGCTGCTGGGAGACTCTATGTCTGGCAACAGGACTCTCTACCAGACAACACAAGCAGAACCCGGTCATGGCTGTCAGACAATTACTGTAACCACATCACCCCTTACATTTGGCCACCTAACTCCCCAGACTTGCACCCACCTTGATTATTATGTGTGGGGTGCAGTTGAACAAGAGACCAAGAAAACTCCTTGTAACACCAAAGATGAACTGAAGGCAGAGATTATGGCAGCTTTCAGCAACGTAAACAAGGAGAGCGTCCAGAAGAGTCACAGGAGATTCCACAGTCGTCTAGAGGCCCAGGTTGAAGCCAATAGTGAGTTTATTGAATAGATTTACTCTTTGGTGTTTCAAGATATTTTTGTGTAATTTTAGTAAGACTATTTGTTAAAATGAGATATCAGTATTATTTTTTATTTTTGCATAATTTAGATGACGATTTATCCATCGTACCATGTGTGTGTGTGTGTATATATATATATATATATATATATATATATATGATCCTGAAAAATTTATTTCGGTTGAGCTCTACATATACATATATATATATATATATATATATATATATATGATAAAAAAGGATGAAGCACTAATATTCCATGGTTATAATTTATTACATTGTGATTGTTGAATCGTGATTATGATTCCAGTGTAATAAATTATAACCATGGAATATTAGCGTTTGAGCCTTTTATATTATATTCTTACTCTGTCCTGGACATTGAGTTCTACCTGGATTCTATCCTCTTGGGAATTTATTTATATATTTATATATATATATAATATATATATATATATATATATATATATATATATTTATATATTTTTTATATATATATATATGTATATTGATCACTAATATTATCTCTCTCTCTCTCTCTCTCCATATATATATATATATATAGAGGAAATAATGATATATATTTTTATATATCAAAAACAGTATTGAGATAATTTTATGACAAAGTAGGAAAAGGTTACTTGTGACGCATTTTGTCCTTCTGAAATTCCTATCACCCCTCTGTCATGCGCATATGTAGTCTTACCAATATAATGAATTTAGTCCGATGAAATGCATCACAAGCAAACTTTTTCCATTTTGTCATATATATACATATATGTATATATATATATATATGTATATATATATATATATATGAAGAAATATAATCTTAAGATGTGCTATATTTATGGGATAAAGTGCTCAATATCAGAGATAGAGCGTGTGTAAATATAAAAGTGAACATAGAAGTCAACACTTAGAGGTGACAGTCTGTTTCATGCTAGATGCAATCATTAGGCCACGAGTGCTATTATTTTTCTTGGCTATTTATATATACGGGTCAGTGGTGCATTGTAGGTAGTCTATTTAGGCGGTTATTTTACCGGAAGTCGTTTATTTATTTATTTGGGTTAAATTATTTTGCTTGTTTTTATTTATTTATTTTTTTTATTTCTTATCTTATGTATTTATTTTTTTTTATTTTGATCAGTGTTTTTATTAACGTAGGAAAAAGTTTTGTTTTTGTTTGGGGAGATAATTAAAGCTATTTGTTCAATTTAGGGGTTTATTGTTGTCGTTTGTTCTAACTATTATTTTGGCGGGAACAGTTTTTAATTTGTTTATTACTTCATGTATTTATTTGGATTGATTATCTTTATTTGTTTTTTCTAATGGCTAGTTTATCGGTCTCGGTTGTTAGTTTATTTATATACTTGGATGTATTTAGATCAATTTAATTTACTTGTTATTATTTATTTGTTATACTATATATTTTCTTTTTGGTTTTCGATTTTAAGTAACGTAGTACATTTTTTAATTTAAAAATTTTTTTTTTTTTATCATTATATAACAGTTATGGCTATTTTTTTCGTCTGATTTTTGGTTTGATTTTTATAGTCTAACTAATATTTTGGTCATAATAGTTTGCTAATTTGTTTATTATTTACTTTATTTATTGATTTTGTTTCTTATTTTTTATTCTATTTTGTCTATTCTAACAGGTGTGATTTGCTAATTTGTTTGGATTAATTTATTTTGCTTATTTTATTGTCATTTTGTTTATTTATTTTTTCCGTTTTCAATTTTTAAATAACGTAGTAAAAATTTGTTTTCACGTCTGCATT
The DNA here is from genome assembly GCA_964036315.1 of Acanthosepion esculentum. NCBI lineage: Eukaryota > Metazoa > Mollusca > Cephalopoda > Sepiida > Sepiidae > Acanthosepion > Acanthosepion esculentum. The sequence goes on from OZ038496.1 coordinate 101,030,048, forward strand.
TTGGGATGAGCTCGGATCTTTTATTTAATAATTTATTTTGGTTTGGGAAGGTAATGATAGCTATTTTTTCCTCAAAGCAAAGTTTGCAAGTTTTTGGTTAGTTGTTGTAGGCTGATGATCTTTTCCTTATTTTCCAAGATATTTTTGGTGTGGTGTGCGTTTTGTTTTTAATTTCCCAGATATACTTAGAAAGAATTGTGCTGTTCGCATATTTACTATTTGTGAAAGATGTTTTGTGTACATAATTTCTTTGTTTCCAGGGTCCTTCAATTACTCCTATGTATACTTTTTCTTCATTATCTGGTGATTTTATCATGGCTTGGTATATTACGTTGTTTTGTAAACAGTTACCATTTAAGGGACATTCGTTCTTTATTCTGCAGTTGCACGTGGGTTTAATATATATATATATATATATATATATATATATATATATATATATGTAAAATAAATAAATGGGATCTCATGTGGTGAAACCTAGGTAGGTAGTAGCTGGCTCATTAGGATTTATTTATTTTACCTTTGCACTACTTAGCTTATTGAGCACTCTTCATTTTAACTTATTGCTCACAGGTTTTTTTTTTCTTTGTACCAGAAATTTAAGGTACTGGACGATTTCTTTCACTAGGTTCAGAGGTTTCTGGTTCTTTCTTTTTTCTTTTAACAAATTTTTTCCTCTGATGCCAGTTTGTTTGAAAATTGTGCTATCCAGGTTTTTTCACCCACCGAGTTTAAATAGATTTACATTATATATATATATATATATATATATATATATATAAAACTATTCTTTACCATGATTCATTCTCTGATGGACTTTATAATGCCAAACATAAGGAGATATATATATATATATATATATATATATATATATGTGTGTGTGTGTGTGTGTGTGTGTGTGTGTGTGTGTGTGTAGTACATGTAATAAATCCGTTGGTATATAATCCAAGTGGATCCTAGTAATATAAAATATTAAAACTGATCCACAAAAAGAGCTCAGTGTATTTATTATAACAGAGCCAATAAATAGTATTACACAACAAAATCCAAAATGTGGGGGTGGGGGTAGATCTATTTCAATTGCCGAAAACTTTGTCAGTTTTATTCAACCCCAGTGTATATACTGAGTTCGTAATGGAATTAGAAATTTAACTGTGACAGCCATTGAAAAAGTGATACAGAAATTATCCATTTCAATGTTTCAGTCAGACAAAATGCACAAATATATGGTCAGTGGAGGGTGGAAGGTATTAGCCTTATGACATATAAAATGACATCGACCAAAAGTCAACAGTTTCTAAGCAATACATGTTGTTCACCTCAAGCCATCAAAAACACACAATGATGAATATTCCATTTAATCTAACATGAAAGATTTTCACAATTGTCTCAAATTATGAGAAGTGAAATAAAAGACTCCAAGAATTATCAGGAATTCTACTCAAAAGATGGCACCCATCATTATTAATAGATAACTGAATAGAATGTGCCAAAGCAATTGATCTTCAAGATCTTCAAGAATTACAAAAAACATAAAAACTCAAAGGTACATCCAAAATTCTATTCTATATCTTAACACCCAACCCAAGAAATACAGAAGTATACAACCGCATTCATAAGAACATTCCCCTATTGAGACAAGACCCCAAAATGAAAACAGCACTCAAAGCATATAACATAATCAAAAGCAAAAGACAACTAAAATCCCTCAAAAAAAAAAGAATACTCATCAGTGCTAAATTACCCACTACAAATCTGACACTAACCATGAAAAAGAGTGGTTGCTCTAACTGCAGGACTTGTATTTACCTCATTGAAGAAATATCCATAAAAATTTAAATCAGGACAAAATTGTTTTGTAAAAAATCACTTCAGCTGTTCATCAATAAATCTAACAGATGCTATTAAATGTAAAGGGTGCAATATAGATTACATTAGGCAAACCAAATTCACCTTCAGAAAGACAATGACAATTCATCGGCAACAAATACAAGACCACAGCATGAGACAGATAACACCCATTTAGAGTGCAACAAATAAAGTCCCCCACATTCCAAGTCTTCCCTCTTTATCTTTGCCCAGATAATACCAATGGACCAAACACAAATAAATAAAGAAAATATATTTATTCAAAAATACAAACCCTATTTGAACAAACTTTAACAAGGAACATTTACCAAGGCCATCCACACACACACACACACACACACACACACAAGCACATACACACAAGCACACACATACATCCATGCATAACATCCTTCTCCATTTTACTAAATAAATCATTATTATTATTATTATTATTACTATTATTATTATTAGTATTACTGTCATATTTCTTTCTTGATGTTACATTATCCTCCACATTCCGCCAAAGTAGAAAACACTAAACCTTTTTCTAAACACAAACACAATTATAAATATAATCCTTGTACAGTATTTGCATTAGTCGGACTATTGTCCTCATCTTTGTCGCCATATTTGTCACAACGTTTCGGCCGTCTCAGAAATATAGACATAATCCTTGTACATTAAACTTTTATGGGATTTGCTACTAAGGGTCAATAAAATTAAATCCCTGACACTTGAACTACTTAACACTTTTCTGTCATCAGTCACACTCATTTTTGACAACAAAATCTGATGATCATCAATTTTTGGCACAAAAATTACTCTGCCTGATCACATGATCATAATCAACCAATCAGGTTGCATTTTAAACACAGATCAGAGCCACCTTTTTTTCTGCACAAAATGGAAAGAATTCTCCAATTCCAGTCAGATGTGAAAAAAGTCATGGAATAGCCTCCGACTCTTAACTTTTGAAAAGCATAGACCTGTGAAACTGGGAAAGTTACTCTAAATAAATATTCTTAAAGGCTCCAGTTGCATTTTCAACTTCTTTTTCCTATATATTTTTACCTGTGTGGTACATATAAAAATATATAAAAGACCTTACTTTCACACACACACACACACATATGCATGTATGTGTGTATACATGTATATGTATGTTTGTCTATACACACACACACACATATATATATATATATACGTGTGTGTGTGTGTGTGTGTATATATATATGTGTGTGAGTGTATATATATATATATATATATATATATGAAAAGAAAAAGAGGGAGAGAAAAGAAGCAAATTATTTGAGAATGTATTCTTTGTTCTTCCATTTGAATAATCTTACCATTTTGTTCTTAACTGAATCAGCTCAAAACATCTAAAGGGCGAATCTTCCATTACTGCTCTCTATAACATCTTGTACCGTATACCATCCAAGGAGAAGGGTGTTGTTCATAACCTTTCTATTCTTTGATTTTTCAAGGCACAACATTTAACTCCCACAATCAGCTTGTGGCCATGATCACCTGCCCTGAGGTCTCAAAAGCATTTCTTTTTGTCGCTGCTTAAAATGCTAAATCCCTCTTCAACTAAGACTTATTTGTTGGCATTAGCTTTGCATATTTTTGTTTTTATGTTTGCTTTTTTCTTTCTTTTATCTTTTGGAATGGATCACATGGAATGGAAAATCAAATACAAAACTCTATGGCACTGCACCCAAGAGATCATTGTCATGTCTTTTCAGTTTTCCTAGATTCTATCTTTTCTTACAGAAACCTTATAAAGTCTGTGTAGTGTGAGAAATTGACAGAACATTGTCAAATTTTTCTTATTTATATTTTCTTGGTCAGTCATATCTTAGTTTCCACTGATATTTACAATTCATTTGTTTGTATAGTTTTGGAAGACATTTAGAAATCGGTATAAATGAATATTTGGTAACATTAATGGTAATACTAGCCATTTCCTTATAAGGGAATATTCAGGTTTCATTAACCAGTCAGTGCTATTCATTTGAAAGTTATAAATCTTTCTATTAAAACAATGTTTGAGGAAAATAGGTTTCTCAAGTCCAGTAGCTGTTATCACTCCTTCAAGTATTAATGGGAGTTTCTTTCCTACCCTTTTGTTTGAAGTAGTGTGAAACATCAACATTTTGAGTATGTCATTATTTTCTGTTTGAATTACATGTTATCCATTTTGGTTGTTGCTACTGTTGAATGTCAACATGTGATGTGGTTTCTGTTATTTGGTACATTTTTTGTGATTTTGTAGCACCAGTCCACTAGGTTCAAAGAAGGATGGTTCGTGTGGAGCCCTGCATGCTTCACTCACTCAAAACTATTCTTAACCATTGACCTTAGAAAGCGGTTGTATAGAGCGCTGACAGTTTAGGTATTTCTGAACTGGTCTGGTGCCAAGCATGACATCCATATGAAAGTCTTCATCTGACAAAAGACTGTTTAAGAACATGACTTGAGTTTTTAGGTTAATGTTTTCGTTTTACTCATCATTTGTGAATAAAAACAAAAGAAAAAACTTATCTTAGCTGATGCATTTCATCCCCAGACGGACTTTATCAAGGCAAATGTAAGGATTTTATTTTGTGACAAGTATTTATGTAAAAGAACAAAAATGTTATTAGATTTGAAAAACCTTTTGGTATAAGAGTGTTCATGAATATTCATCAGGTTAGTGAAAAGGTCGGGCAAGTTCATGCATGTGAGATGACACTGTTTAATATCTAAAAAAAACGACAGTAAGTTGGAGGTATTTTTTTTAATTGTATATATATATATATGTAAATTAGTATGTAAATTATTTTAGATTGGGATTATTTGTATAAATTTAATTTTCTAAGATACAGAATTATTATTATTGTACAGTTAAAAATCTGTATAAGTTAAGATTTTGAAAAATGAACAAATTAGACAGATTCAAATTATAATAGGCATATTATTGGAAGATAATAGGCATATTATTGGAAGATAATAGGCATATTATTGGAAGATAATAGGCATATTATTGGAAGATAATAGGCATATTATTGGAAGATAATAGGCATATTATTGGAAGATAATAGGCATATTATTGGAAGATAATAGGCATATTATTGGAAGATAAAAGGCATATTATTGGAAGATGTTTTATTAAATAGTCAGTTTCAGCCAAAATAAAAATCTTTCTCTTGAAAATTATTAAAATATTAAAAAAATCCATAATGAGTAGATAACTATTTAAAATAAAATTTAATTAACTTGTAATTTATGGAGAAAGGTACAATTTATGCAACATTTAAAACATATATGAAATTATTCATCTGCAAAGTTTTAGTTTTTAAGCCTGTATAGTTATTAAGTTATTACAAATCTTTATACTCTTCAAGTAACGCCGCACTTTCAAATAGAGCGAACCATTTTCTGTTAAATATTTGCGTATATTCTAGTGTTCACTATATGTCCACATGCCATGTAGAAATAGAAACAATGTGTGAAGTAGTCAGTGGGAGTAAAGCCTGAGTAGTAGCCTGAACAACAGTCTGAGTCAAAGCAGTAAGAGGAGTCATTTAAAAATCTTTCTCTGTGTCAAGTCTATGTTTCTGTTGTATGAAAACTGTTTTTATAAGAGGAAAAAGTGGACTAAATAAAAGAAAAAAGAAAGAAACAATTTCTATAAAACACATCAACAATTTCTGAAATATAAAAGTCTGGATTTATTATTTATCTGATTTCTCCTTTTTTTTTTTTCTTTTTCTTTGTCAATAAATTAAAATATTTTTACAAGGCCAACTTTTTGTTCCCTCAATCTTCCAAATGTTCATTTGGGCAAGATATATTCTATCTCTCACTCTATCTCTCTCTCACCCACAGACATATATATGTTTGTGTAAATGATTTTCAAACCAATTTTCCATATGAGTAAATCTTTCTTTCATTTGCAGTTTTTATGCAAAAATATGTTCGCTCTCGAGATTCTTGGCAATGTGGCAGAATTCTGGCCATAACTGTGAGTGATCCGAAGCTTAATTCATTTTACATTTTTAAAGACAAATTCACATGATTTTCTCTAATGAAATATGACAAGTAGACTTTTATATTCCTGTTTAATAAAAAACTTCAGTTAGAAAATCTTTGGCTTGGAAAAGATTTAAAAGCAGTCAGAAGATTTATTACAAACTAGCTTAAAAGCCACCCTATCAGGCGGCATTTAAGCTAGCTCCTGCAGAGGGCTCTTGATTGGGCCGTCATCACAATAGGTAGGGAGGGAGAAGTAGATGCGATAGGCAACAATAAACTACAGAAGAACTCAAAATTGATGGCTGCATTTAAGTATTGCATTAATATTTAATTTTACATTTTGAAAGTTCAACAATAATTCTTCTACTGCCACTTAATTTAAAGACAATTTGATGTACGTAGGTCCTTACTTTCTGTAAAAACAATTATTTTTATTTCATGGGTGACTTTTGCTGGATTTTGCAATTAATTTTGATTATTCTCAAATTTGCACCGTCCTTTCTGCTAATCCATTTGATTGGAGATGGTACAGGGGGTACAGTGGAGTTTTATATGGTTTGCATCCAATTTTGTTCAACCATTGACATAGCTCCTCATCATAGAACTCTGCGGCATTGTCAGATACAAGCATTTTCAGAATTCAGGTTCTTGAAGATATGATCCTTAACACTTGATTCATGGTCAAACTTCTTTTGCTGGAACCCTGTATTAGTTCTGGCCAGCCTGAATACGAATCAACCAGTATTAGTAATAATCTCACTCCATTAACAGGGTCAGGATCCATGTGTACTCTGTCCCAAGCTTAGGAACCTTTAGGCCATCTATGTGTTTTTATCTGGCTGAATTTCCTTCTTTCAATGCACATTTTACATTGGGATAGGATATGAATATTCACATTATTTTGTGCTTTGCACATAACTTTAAAATGATTCTGATTTTGAAACACTTTCCCAGTTTTTTTTATATGCCAGACATTTTTATTTTTTTCTTTGTTGTTGATATCCACAATAAGTAAAGATTACTCTATCTTTTTTCTTTATCACGTAGGTGTCCATTTCCTCTACCAGTTCCATTAAATTTTCAAATGAACTCTTGTTGCTGAACAAATTCAACATACTGTTCTAGCGGCAACTTTCCCAGTTGTAAATGCATTCAAGTCATTTGCTGATATTCCTCATTATGAAGGCTGTTTACTAATTTCGTTTGGATCAAATCCTCTTTGATTGACTGGCTTTACAATCCCAGTCTCTCAAATTTACAGTATTTAGCAGCCTTTTTTAAACAAAGGACATATTTGATAACCGGTTCATTCAATTTTTTAGAAATATTCATAAACTTAGCTCTCTCTGCATTCACTAGTTTTTTCTTGGGTGTTATGTTTTTCACTATTAGTTGACTTATATTGTCAAATGTCATTTCTTCCAACTCTCTTGGGTGTGCAATTACTGATGTTTTTATAATGGCCTCACAACCAACAATTACCAACAGGAACTCCGTTATTTGGTTTTCTCTTCTGACTGATTTTGAATCCTTTAGTTTTTTTTGTTCTAGTTTTAGCTGCTAGTATTCTAAGCTACACTTGTGCATATTCATAATTATCAAGTGATAATTGTTCATTCGATTCATTTGATCTCAGTGACGCCATTGTCATGTAGTGTTACTAACTCGCAAGAAGTAGTATGCACTCAACTGCCTCATGGGTAATAGCCATAGCTATTTATAGTCTTTGTGAATTCATATGTAAATAATTAATTTCATTTTCTATGGGACACCTAGAAAACTTTTTATTAGAAACAAGGAAAAGAGTACTAAACCACTAGTTGAAAAGTAAATATTTTATTTGAAATAGTTTTTTTTTTTATTAAGAATTTATTTACTATCACATGTTTCAAAGCTGCATCCAGATGCTGCATCCAAGGGGTATATTTTGGAATGCAAATGTATGGAATGACGTCATTTATTACAGTAAATATTTACACCTTGGTCAGGCCGCACACAATAGGAAATTATATTTTTTGATACAATGGGGACATCAACTGCATGGTTGCTCGCAAAATGATGAACAAAGTCTAAATTAGAAAAATTGGAGATTACCAAAATCAAACAAGTGCAGAAATTTAAATATCAGTGAATTGTTTTAACAGAAGACAGAAAGAGCAACACTGAAACCCGAAGGTATATTGGCAGAGCCAAACAACCATTCCAAAGGCTAAGCAGAGTATGAAGAAATAGGAAGATTTCACTAGAAACAAGGAAAAGAGCACTAAACTACTTTGTGATATCTGTCCTCCTATATGCCAGTGAGTGCTGGACAATCTCCTCAAAGATGAAGACGAGACTTGAAGCCACAGGAATGTGGTTCTACAGAAGGATCCTGAAGACACCATGGACCGAAGAGACAGTTGAAATTTCTGGGGCGCATAATGAGGAAGGAGGGCTTGGAAAATCTGATACTCATGGGGACAGATAGTGAGCAAGTGAGAACCAATTTGAGTATGCTGGTCAAAATGGTGAAACATAATTATTATCATTCTTCATCTAAAAAATCCAAACACAAATTATTTGAGTAAGATTGACTCATGTGACATTTGGAAAAAATATCACCAAAATCTGAATCATATAATGAAACATCTCAGATTCATCTATTGGTGTAGGGAACTGAAGCTAAGTTCAGTCGGTCAGGCCATTCTCTTTCCATTCTTCTTCTTTGCAAGAAAAAGGTTGTGGTACTTTCAAAGTCTGAGGGATATTAGTAAGTCGATTCTTTATTAATTGACCACTTAATAGAAAGCCCAAGTGTCACTCAAGGTAAAAGCTTACTTAATGAGGTGTGCGATATGAATATAAGAGGAGGTTATAAATGCAGATTATGGGGGGGGGGGTAGGAAAAGATAATGGCTTGAAGAGGTTAAGATTGTAGCATTCTGAGAAGCATCCACTCAGGAGCTTGGGAATCTGTCTGAATAGAATTTCCTCCTTATTAATGGAATACAAAGGGAATGGGGATGATTTATCTCAGAGCACATAGTAGAGCAGGTCTTATCAGTGATGATCTGATGTGGTGGAATTAATTAACATTTGCCAAGGAAATGCTGATAGACGTGTGAGAGGCTTGTGACATTTCGTTTGTAGGGAAGGAGTTGTAGAGTGGAAAATAATTCATCACCCAAAAGGCCGTGTAGACTTTTTTGAACTTTAGCAAAGTTTAGAAGTGAGGATTGGGCAGCTCGGGTCCAGATATAGCAACAGTACTCCATTTTTGTTTGGATCTGGCCCTTGTAAAGATGAAACATGGCAGCAGAAGTTAGGTATTTTCTGGAGCTGTATAAGGGAAATAATTTATAACCCAGGTGGTTGAAAAAGATGAGACGAAGATGCAAGCAGCAGTATTTCAGTCACTTATGGGCCCCAGAATTGATGACACAAACAGTCTTTGTGGAGAGACTTCTAGTTCAGGTGTGAAAAGGGTAAAACGCTGTGGCTTGTCTGGGCAAGGGCAAAAATATAAAAGGTGATGTTGCTAAAGAAAAGTCTGGACTGAGAAAAGGAAATACGAATGAGGGTGACAGCCCCTTCCAGTAACCGGTCTTCCTCCAAAGTCATTGTTATCGCCAGTCATAACTACTACTACTGCTGCTTCAAGACATTGCCAGCAAGATACCTACACGTACGACAAATAAAAAGCTTCCACTGTCTCACCCCGCACACCCATTGTAGTCATGTGGATATCACTTATTCCAAACTTATTCCACGCACAAAATCTCTCCTTCACCCTTCTTCCTGCTATATCTTCCGCTAAGTAATATCAAAAGACAGCAGAGTTTCTCTGTTAAAAGTTTAGAGGCTGAACAAACCCTTAAAAAGAAAGCCCACCACCCTCGCCCCTAAAAACTGTAAAAGTAACACCAGTTGAAATATCTGTCGCGTCAACCCGGATGTGTTGTAGAGGAAAAATTGGCAGCCACTATGCCAGAAGCATTCGAGAGATCTTTAAAGCCGTGGCGTAAAATTATGGAGGATCTCCAAGATTTTTCTCAGACTGAGATTCGTCCTAATTGGTACACGACAGATCTTTTCATTGCTGCAGGAACCTTCCTTTAGAATTTCACCCCCACCCTTGGAGAATTTAATTTGAGAAACGCAAACATTGGAGGCAGTTTTGTTCGATGGAATTGTTTTATACTTATTCACCTTGAGATATTGTCCCGGGATGACGCCATCAAAAATGAAATGAACCAAGTATCGATTGGATATGCCACCAATGTCCGGCATGTTTTCCTTAGCTGAACAACATCAGCTAATCTTAATGGTCGAAGACTAATGTTATAAGAAAAAATATGTTACATAAGTGAGTTGTCGCCCTTGGTAAACTGCACTCTCTAAAAATCACGCATATCGTCAACCAACCAATCACTAGCCAGAATATGTTGGTGCCAATTATAAAGAACGCTATTTTTGTTCTTTTACTTTTTCCCTTTTCTGCCCAGATCTGCAAGGCACAGGACGTCAAAATCGTCTCTGATTCTACCTGCACTTTGACATGAGAGCCGTACTAGTACGTAAACGAAACCATTCTACAAACACCAAGGACTTCAGTTAAGTGGACTTATATTGTTTCATTATAGCCGCAAATAGAACAATTTGTTTGCAACAAGAACGATTATTTCTATAACTTTAATAATTTGCGTTCCGTGTTCTTCCTGTATTGATATTATTTGCAGCTTAAATCGCCATAATGTCAAAATCTCGGCAGGGTTAAACTTTTCGTGACTTTTTAACAATTCTGTGGAGATATATGTTGTGTCCAACAGTGCTCCATCTTATTGCAGTGACTATGAGGTTTATTTTCTTGAGTCGGTTCTACATTTTCTCAGTAGATTTTAATAACACAAAACTACACATACTTTTTCATAGTTAATTTTGGGACACTTAGTTAAAAAAAATCAAGTCTATTTTTACTGGTTAGCTCCACATTTTGCCGTTGCCGTATAGAACTGGAATTTTTAAAGAACATGACTACAGACAAATTTTCTGTAATGTTCAAATTAATTGTGAATATCTCCCAGTAAAAAAAAGAATCATGAATGTAAACGTGAATTTCTGATAGCACAAACACCTGGTTTTTATATGATGATTTATGAGAATGTAATTTTCTTGTTATGAATCGAAATATCATAATGTCCTTGGATATAATCGCTTTACGTAGTCTACATGAAACATTTGTGATGGAGACTTGAGTTTCTTAAGGATAGAATTTCATTCTGATGTCAATAGATATCTCGGGGTTTTTATTTGAGGTTTTGAAGTGTTTCCTGGTGTTCTTCGATATCGAAATTTGCTTGAAGAACATTGTGGTGACTAAAAGAACAAGGTATTGTACTCACCGAGAGTAGGTCGGAGGGGGGAAGTAAGTGCTCTGGCGGCGGCGTCGTCGTCAGAGCTCGCTTTGCGCAGAGAACACCGAGTGTTACTAGTCATTTGACTTTTGTTACTGTTACAAGGAAGACTTCGCTTGTAAGCAACGTCAGACTTTTTTCGTTGCAAGCCTTGAAATCGTCTTTCCTCCGTTACTCGTCGGCGAGATAATCCCGACAACATTTCTAAATGTAAAATATTTTGTTATTATTTGAAAAGTTATATTAGTCTAATAATCTGCTCAAAATTTTAGAAAATGCATCAAAAGTAATTAAAATTGAAGTCGTTTTAAAAGTACGTATATTACGAAAGATTTCACGCAGGGGAGAAATGTTCCGGTGTTTAAGACCCTGTGACTTTTGAAAGGACTTCTGTGTGAATTTTTTTTTTTATTGGTGTCTATTTGGGAAGGGGATTTGCGAACATGCCTTATAGTGTTATATTTCTTTCGTATTTCAGAAGTCGTTTTTTATTTCACACTAAAATCGTGTTTAAGCTTCAACTGAACATTGCTTTTATCTTCCCATTTACATAGGCCTAATCCAAACATGAACATAAATTTTTACGTAGGATATCGTATTCTGGAGCCGAGAAAAAGCTAATGGCGGAAATGGATTCAGTAACCCAAAATCGTTCAAAATGAGTCAAAATATCCCACTTCAAAAAGAAAAATAATTGTAAAACCCTGTAATCGTTCGAGAGGCGTGTCTTACCTGATTGGCAAACTTCTCTTTAAGGACAACTTGTTCGTTTGTCTTCTCATATTCTGCAGGCAGATAGTGCGAGATAGATGTTTCCATAGAAAGGATGACGTTTCGCTTCATCAGGTTTTTATGCGCTCAATGACAGCAAGAAGCTAGCCTATCCCTTTGTGATATTCTTGAGATGGGTAGTTTTCGTGGGTGATTGGAATGCCGCCCTTGATCCCAATTTTGACAGTAGGGTGGACATTAGGAGATGTATTAACATGCTTCTAGATGGAAACTATATTTCATGAATTTATTTGAAAAGTTGATCTGGTCGATAAATTCCGAAATGAACATCCAAAGCAGCAGGAACTGATAATGACAGCTTGAGTTCAATGCAATTCCTCGCCAAATCGACCTCTTTTTTTATTTAGGATAGTTGACTTAGCTTCTTGTCCAATTTTCCATAGGATGCTTTATTTGGACAGGAGGCTTGTAGCGGTATTGTCAGCGTAAATCAACCCGCACATTTTTTACTTTACGAATGTTCAAGCAAACAAAAAGCAAACAAGAGAAAAATTACAAGAAAATAACATTTCATAATAGGTACAAAATTTATAATGTCAACAGATTTTTTACATGAATTATTAACATGAGTTGCTTCCCTTTAACTGGTTAAAGATTTTTACTACTGGATATATTTTTGCCTGAGCTCACAAAAAGTTGAATTAGCTCAAAATGCTCGGTGAAAGAAAGATTAGAAATTTCTGTAAAGCTGAAAATATGTTGATAAACTTTTAGCTTTAAAGAAGTCGGAGAAGTGAAAGTTCCGTGAATGCTCAATTTGTTTTCGTTGCTCGTAGTAATTGAATGTATTGTTCGTAAATGTTTGTAATTTAGTCTCGTAAGATTCAATAGCGTGATTGAATTATTTTTTGTAAGTTGCAGAAGAAGTTGGTGAGCGAGTTGAAAATTTAGCTTGAATTACAGTGAAGTTATTTCATGTTAAAGAATTTGAGATTCTAACTTTGTACTTCGCTGCAGTAAAGTTAACTAGTTTAGCAAATGCTAGTCGTCGTAAATTCTCACTGCCTGGGTTCGCTCGTACATTCAATTTATATGTTTTTTTATCACGTGGTTGGCTCCAAGAAGCATTGTTTTTTCGTCAGGTCAAAAACTAGGTTGATGCTATTCGGACGTAGTGGTGAGCAGGTAAATTGTTTTTTTAATATTTGTTAACCACTCAGGGAGCGCTTTACAAAACTCAGTCTGGAGCCTGATATGTTTTGTTTCGCTCTTTGAGAACAAATGTACGTGAAGATAAGCGAGATAATTTTAATGTTTATTGTCCAATGAGAAGCTAAGGTTTTCAGAAAAAATGTATGAAGCTGTGATCCACTTTTTTGCACGAAAATCGACATTGAAGAAAAAGTAGTTGAGGAAATGCTAAAGGCTTGTCCGAATTGGAATAAATTTATGCCTGAATAAATTTCAAATGGTTCGTTATTAGAAAGTGACTCGTTGCGCCTACTCAGACTAACATTCTCAGCTGACATGAAGTGGAAAGATTATATTGAATCCATTACTAGGTCAGCTGCTAAGAAAGTTGGTTCATTGTGTCGTGCTAAACAATTTTTCTCGCCAGAATCTATCTTGCATATCTATAAGTCTACTATTTGTCCATGCTTAGAATATAGTTGCTACACATGGTCCGGTGGCCCTGCTATTTACCTTGAGCTCCTTGATAAAATCCAAAGAAGAATCAGCAATATTATCGATCCTGTTCTAGTAGCTCGGATTCAGTGACTTTCCCACCACCGTAAGATTGCCTCTCTGTGTCTTTTCTATAAATGCTTTCATGGTAATTGTTTGGATGAGCTCTTTGCTATGGTGCCTAGACTTTTTGAATTTAAGCTCAGTACTAGACTGGCGTTGTGATCTCATCAATTTACAGTTGATCTGGCTAGATGTAACTGTAAATCATATGCTGATAGCTTTTCTCACACTTCTTGCTTGTGAAACTCCCTTCCAGATCCATGCTTTCCAGCCAACTTTAATCTGCAAAAATTTAAATGCAATGTCAATCACTATATACTGTCCTCCTGGTTACTCTTTCTACTTCCCGCTCATTATTAATGTTTTTGTTCCGAATTCTTCCACATCAAATAAACCCTTGTGTCTTAATGGCTTTACTTCCTTGCTTGAAGTGATACCGATTAAAACAAATGTTTGTTGGATGTGAAAGATTTCTGGGACAAACTTAAAGGGGAAGTTGACGAGTACTGTTGGTGGGGATAAGAGGCATGATCACATCAAAGGTTGGATTAAGTCGTTTGCTGCTGATTAAAATCGCTGACACAACTCAAATGTTAGTCGAAGTAATAATAGCAAAGGCGGTGCTGGCTTCTTGCTTATCAAGAAAGACCAAACTTTGGTAGTTCAAGCTATTAGTTTGAGTCGTAAGTAATTTATATTTTTGGGGAACTAGTTGTAAAAACAAATGCATCATTTTAACTACTAAACATACATGGCAGTAAAGAATAACTTTGGAAAAGAATAACATTGGTCTTTGCACATCCGTGGCAGCGTACACAGTGGATTATAGGGAAAATGTTATTCCCCCGCAATGACAACACCTAGCCGCGTACACCACGAATAACTGAATACTTACCTGGCGCAGGTACTTGTATATCATCTCCCCGTTGCATCTCTTTCTTTGGGTAGAGTGCAACTCAGTTGTGTCCCTTTCAATGGATATAGTGCAGCTGAGAAAAGAAATACTGAGAGGTGCTCGGTCCTGGGAACCAGCTGCCCATGGCAGCACCCCCTCATTGCAACAGAGAGGTGGGTGTTGATGGTAACAATGATACCAACTGACAGTTGCTGGGTCAGGGCAATTTTTTGTTTCTGGCCTCTGTGTACGCGCTCAAGTGCCTCACATTAAACCCGACCTTGTGTCACATCATGTCACCGTGTCGAGACGGCTAAATACCTAAATACCTACAGCAAGAATAATGCAGGAACACTTTGGGAACTTGGTTGGTCTATTCTATTCTATCCACCAACTGATTATTACATTTTTACAATCACTGCAAAACTCTTTGATCGGGGAGAATATCCCCTAATGAAAACCAGATTCAAGAGTTTGTTGAAAACATTTTCAGATGAAATTCAGGAGAATTTTACTCAAAAGGTACTGAAGAGCTTCTTAAGTGGCAATAAGTAACAGGAAATAACAATTAATATACAGCGGCTTAAGAAAAGTTTTTAGCCCGGAGAAATAAATTATATCCAATTTCAAAATTTAATAACGTAATCCCAATTCAACATAAATAAACAGTATTTGGCACCAGTATGGAGTAGGTCCTCCATTTGCGAGTTTCAGTGCTTGTATTCGATTATTCATAGATTTGATCAAGTTATCAACAATCGTCTGATCCATATTTTGCCACTCCTTCAGTAATGTTTTGTTAAGGGTTGCCACTGACATGATTTTGGTTGTACGCTCTCAAAGTTTTTGGTCAAGGTGCTCGCAAACGTACTTTATTGGATTCATGTCAGGATTTTGGGCTACCCATGGCAGTGACTTGATTCCTTGCGATTCCTTCCAGGCCTTTGCTAATTTTCTCGTATGACATGGCGCTCCATCTTCTTGATAAAGATAGACATTCTTGTCAATCTGATTGTTTTCAAATAGTGGGAGTAGTCTTTTCTCTAATATTTGACAGTATTTTGGACCATTCCACTGCTCGTCAACAAGAATCAGCCCAGATTTCTTTCCAAACCAGAAAGCACCTCACACCATGACTCCAATCCCTCCATGTTTCACGTTCGCCTGCAGACATTCCGTGTTCCAAGACTCATTCTGATTTCTCCAAACATAAACAAATCTCGAATTAGAATATTGGCAGAATTTACTTTCATCTGACCAAATTACAGACTGACAAAATTCATAACCTTTGCTCTCGAATTCTCTCGCCCAGTCCATACTTAGGTTTCTCTCAACCTCTGAAATCAAGGGCTTCTTTCTTGCAACTCTTCTTTGATAGCCTAGCTCTTTAAGAGTCTTTCTCACCGCATATGGCGACATTTCCATGCTGTTGGCGACATCACTGGCGATGGTTTCTGATGACTTCCCTCTTCAGCACCCTTTTTATTCACTCAGACACGATGCTTGGTCTTCCTGAATGTTGTTCCACACGACAATGGCCTTATTATTAAGCGTTTGATGATTAACCTGGAAAAACCTAGCAATTTCTCTATCTGACTTGCCACACTCATGTCATCCTATGATTTGCCTTTGTTGAAATTCACTAATTTCCTTACTTCCATGAACTTTCACTGCAAGATATAAGTCAACTATTGTTCATAGATGAGAATAGCTTGATACTAACACGGTATTGTCTGAAAAAAAAAGACGTTATTAAACAATCCAAATAATTGCTGTAATCAAGGGTGGCTAAAAACATATCATAGCCCACTGTATATCTGAATAAAATGTAATTTAATTTATTTGTTAAAGCTTAAAGTTGATAAACAAAAACGGAAATTATTTCTGACTCAACCTAATAGATTAAAATTAATGTTTGCTGAGGCGACGAACACAACAGCAGAACTGCTTGCAGATGTTCGGAATGTCACTGATCGATATATCGTTAGTGTCATATCGCCGAATGAATGATGTTTGACTACAAACAAAGACACATACGAAGAATTTCATGATTAATACCAGGTCAGGACAAAGAAGAGCCCGAGAATCTATGGCCTTCTGTCTGAAGACTTCCTATACTGGCACTGATCTACAACAGCTGAAGGAACCAGAGTGTAGTAAGTTTGTTACACAGAAATAAACAGAAAATAGGATTAGTCATTTTTGACTGTGAATTATGTTAAACACAGTGTTAAAAATGCTGACCAATGACTTCACAACCTGCTTGCAGAATGTCCTGGATCATCTAATATCCACATGATCAGTTTGTACTCTGAAGGGTAGGATAATCCAAGATAATCTGTAACTGGAATGCATGTGTCCCCCGGAGCTATGGTAGATGTGAACGAGTTTTTATCTAGTTCAGGTTTATTTGTTAAGCTCATACCATCTCTCAGTGGTTTCGATTTTATGCTTCTTGCATATCTTCCACTGCACATATGTCGCTACGTTGTTATGTCTCTGGGTATATTCATTTTTTGCCAGGCCCAGACATCCTGAAATAATATGGCCGACAGTTTCATTATATTTTCCGCAGATCCTGCATTTCGGGTTAGTTCCATCCTTGATTATGTGACAGTGACAGAAACTGGTTGCGAGGCGTTGGTCCCGAGCTGCAATAATTGGGCCTTCTATCTCAGCTTTCAGCCCGGTGCTCCTCAGCCACTGAGGTCCACATTTGCTTCTTTCGTTCTTTTTATGTACTTGCCATGCAACGTCTTGTCGTCCCATTTTTTTCTTGTAATTTAATTTGGCCAAGTTGTTTTCCTTTCTATTTTACTCGTTTGGCGTAGATGGTATTTGCTTCGTTTTTTGTTGGTAGGGTTTCAGGTATATTAAACTCTTTCCTGAAGAGTGCAACTTCTTTGTTAATGGAGTGGATTTGGTGTTTTAATATTTTTAGAAGAGGGTCATATATTTGTGTGGGGTATGTTTCCAATCGGATTATTGTAGTTTTTAGAGTTGGCTCAAGTTGGATTAGACCTCGACCTCCTAAAGCTCTTCGTACGTACAACCTGACAACATCTGATTTCGGGTGGGGCATCCTCATTTGGGTAAGCATTGTTCTATTATTATTATGATTATTATTTCTTTGGATTTCTGTTGTATACACATTTTCTTCCGGGTCCCAATCAAAGGTCATAGTTTCATGACAATTTCCACTGATCATTTTTGAAAAAAAAAGATAAATAAAACCTAAGATCACACACATTTTACAAAGATAAAGCTCTTTGTAATGTGTGAACTGTACTTGTGAGTTCAATGTTTTGTATTTCTTTAAGACATGGGCTGCCAGGAATCCCTTCAGTGAATTTATAGAAACCTTTTTCAATCAAACCAAGGTCTCCAACTACAACTGGAGTTATTGCTACATTTTTATATTTCCACTTCAAGATCCTTGATAGTTTTCTTGAAAGATACATTACAATCTACAGGGACTGCCATGTCAATATCATTCAGGTCAGTTATGTGCCATGCGTGATACACACTTAGTCGATCATGTACCTTTCGATACATGACTGACGAGGCAGAATTTTTCCCGCAGTAGGTTGCCATTTCTTTCTATGGTATACCAGTTGCCATCCAAGGCTATAGAACCTGGTCTATCCTGCTACTGACTCATAGCTGGTGGGAGAAGAGGATTCACACCTTTGCCAAGGGTATTAGCACATATAAGTGAATGCAATGGATTCGACTGGAATTCGAACTCGGCTCTCCGATTCCTCAATCCGAGATCGAAGCCAAAAAAATGCAAAGGGAAATCTTGCCAAGAAATTTGAATAAATACTAGGCAGAACAATTAGGAAGATACAGATGAACATTTTAAATTCTCAGTCAATTATGTGCCATGTGTGATACACACTTAGGCGATCATGTATCTTTCGATACATGACTGACGAGGCAGATTTTTTTTTCCTGCAGTAGGTTGCCATTTCTTTCTGCGGTAGACCAGTTGCCATCCAAGGCTATAGAACCCGGTCTGTCTTGCTATTTATCTATAGCTGGGGAGAGAAGATGATTCATACCTTTCCCAAGGGTATTAGCAAGTAAGTGAATGCAATGGATTCGACTGGAATTCGAACTCGGTTCTCCGATTATTATTATTATTAGTATTATTATTATTATTATTTGTGATTACTGAATGACAGAATAAATATAATATTATGGTAAAAGTTAATGACAGGATAGCAAAGACCAGCACCTTCCTCATCTAGCACCTTTCTTTATATAGCTATATGTTTTCATGTACAAAACTATCACCAAAATATTTCTAAGCCATTCTTCCATCTGAACTTTACTGTTAGTGCCAATTAACTTTTCATTTGTGTTAATTCTTAATGTCTTTTCCTATTAACATTACTTTCTTCTTTTTATTAAATGATCACCCAATATAAGGCCCAAGAGCCACTCAAATTAAAAATTAATGAGGTTGTTTTATGCACGTAAGAAGAGGAGTTAAGTACAGATTATGAGGATATGTAGGATAGACAATGTTTGTCCCTGGAATCGAAGAGGTTGCAGTGATTGGGGAAGCATCCTCTTGAAAGTCTGTCCGCAAAGTATCGGTAGAACTTCCTCCTTACCAATAGAAAACAAAGAGTATGTGGATGATTCAACCCTGTGTATGCGATACGACAGGTCTTAGCTGTAAAAGCCTGAACTGGTAGAATTAAGGAATATAGCTCGTTTGAATATCATAGAAATAGCGATAGGCTTGCAACATTTTATTTGTGAGAAGGAGCTGTATGAGTAAAAATAATTCATCACCCACAAGGCCGTGTAGACACTTTTGAAGTCTATCAAGGCTGGATAGACGGGACTGTACCACTCCAGCCCAGATATTTGCTTTAAGGCAATCTGCTGCATCACTTCTGAGCCATATTCTTTCCTTCTTCTCATGTTGTCTTCAGTAACTTTTCAGTCTGTGTTTTTTTTTTTTTAATCATTTCACCCCAAGTAAGGCAATAAATATACTAAGACACAAGGGGTTACTGAGTGTGAAAGGATATAAGAAAAAGAAGCAATGATAACAAAGTTGCAATATGAGCTCTGGTAAAAGCATGGAATGATAACAGCAAAAATTGCAATATGAGCACTGGTAAAAAAATGGTTGCTGAAAACATTAGGTTTATAATACCCAGAAATTCATACTCAGATGTCCTCAGTGGATAAAGGCATTGGTTAGATCCAGTGACAGACCCAAAGAGTGTGAGTTCAATACCCGGTTAAGGCAGTGGAGAACTTTCAGAGGGAAAATTAGCAGGAGATAACTGATAACTGACATCCATCAAACATGGCTCGTGGAACTAGAACAGTCTACCCCAGTGATCGAAATAAAGGGTTCAGTTCGAAATTCCAACCACCTGAAGAAGGCCGGAGCGTACAACAACCGAAACGTGACAAATATGGCGACAAAGATGAGGAGAATAGTCTGACTAATGTAAATACTGTACATAATACCTCATCTCAGAAATATAGACAGATACTGAAGGAAAAGAAAATATATAAAGATGAGAGAGAACAATAAAGAACAAGAAGTCGGTCAAAATTAACTGGAAAGCAAGAAACCTGAAGAGTTCCCCAAGCAAGAAGTGTGAAAGAAGAAACTGTTAGCGTAGAACTTACGGTTACATCCTGCCATTTGAAGTGTAAAATGATGAGACCTTGCTGCCAATCAAGTACTGCACTTAAATTCATAAAGTCTAGGTACTATAGAGAAACTGTTAGCATTGAACTTACATTTTTTTTCTAGCAATTTAAACTGTAGAATGATGAGACCTTGCCACAAAAAGTCTAAATACCAAAGAGGAAAGCTCATCAGAACAATTAAATATTTATAGAAAAGTCACAGGAAAGCTGTGGGAAAGTCACTGAAAACATGATGCCAGGTCAGGACCAAAACATTGCAGATTCTTCTTTGTATATATGTTCTTTGTATTTTATCAAAAAATTCTTTTTTTTTAATTCAGCTTTCGATTGGCTTACATTTCATGTTTCATGAATTCACAAATCGTTATGTGCAGTCGACATATCGAGGATGTTATTCTTATTTCCGTGGGGGGATACACAATGTGTGACTTATGGAAGTGATTTGGCGAACTTTCTTTGATAAGAAGAAAAATAGGAAGGAAAAGACAAAATACTTCCAGTCGAGAACAAAAAAACAAAAAAGAAACCAAAAAATCAATTTTATCAATCTCTCGCATAATGCATCAGCCAGTGCACAACACTGTAGAAAATGGTCAGACAAAGATTTGCTGTTAAAACATCTGACATTAAACAGACGTAAGGAGGTGCTGTTAATTCAGGATCATCTTAAAAAATAGGGAAAACATTTAATGTAAGTTAATAACACCAATGCACATACATATGTTCAAAGACATGCGCACATGCACATACCAACACATGCATACACAGGTACACACACATATGTGCATACATACGTAAACACATAAAAATATACATACTCACACATACACACAAATATACACATACATACATACATACACATACACATCCACACAAACACACACATGTACACACACATACATATATATACAAGCACACACATACATACTCACACACATATAAACGTATGCATACATGCACACACACATGCATATACACACACACACATACTCACACACACATGCATACTCACACACACATACACTCACACACATGCATACTCACACTCACACACATGCATACTCACACTCACACACAAGCATACTCACACTCACACACATGCATATTCACACACACACGCACACATGCATACTCACACACACACACACATGCATACTCACACATGCATACACACACATGCATACACACACATGCATACACACACATGCATACACACACATGCATACACACACATGCACACACACACATGCATACTCACACACACACACATGCATACTCACACACACACACACATGCATACTCACACACACACACATGCATACTCACACACACACACACACACACACACATGCATACTCACACACACACACACACACACACACATGCATACTCACACACACACACACACACACATGCATACTCACACACACACATGCATACTCACACACACACACCGAAGGTGATACCCAAACTTTTAAGAAATCTGGGTAGCATTCATATTTTTAAAGTTTTCTGGGTCCTCATGCAGTTACTATTTCATCATCATCCTGTACCCCATCATTTGTCAACCCCTGTGAAGCTGGGGGCACAGTAATGATGCACCCAGAAAGGTAGCCAGGTACATAGGCCCCATGTTAACAGAAGAGTAATTGATGAATTATTTTTGTTTTATTCTTATAATAATTAGAAGCTGATAGATCGTCATGATCTCATAAAGTTACAGACTAAATCTGTGGATGTTAACCAGGTTGTGGGGTTTTTGTTTTTTTTTCAGTGAAGGTTGTGTTTCTGCTAAAGACGTTTTATTTCTTTTATGTTTGCTGTATTGAAACGAAGATAAATGTCTCTTGAGTATGTCCGAGTTTTCCATTTTGGTTCTGAAATGGATTATGAGAAGTAATTTATACGAACAGGTAAAGATGCTGAATTGGGATGGGTGAATCTCTACTTCCATTAGGGCTGAATCTCTACTTCAGGGCTGCTGAGAAAACACTCTGAACAATCTTAGTGGAAACTGAGAGATTCTGTCCTTTCCAGAAGTGGGGTCATAAAATCGAATATGTAACCAGAAACCCGTTTCAGTTTCCTTATGACTTGAATCTTCGTAAAAATGAATTCATTTTTTAAATGCTTTATTATTGCTTTACTCATTGGCTTTATTTAATTTTTCCACAAATCTTATTCATAAGCTCTGAACTTTGAAACTTGGGAGGAATATATTACATGTTGTTTTTTAATAAAGATATAAAAATCCTTCAGTGACTGAAATATCTGATGCTTTTTAAGTAAATATTAACTGAACTATTCCCTAGCTTCTTCACTAACTTTCAAAATCAGATTTTATTTATATATATATATATATATATATATATATATATATATATATACATATTATATTAATATCTCATTACAAAAAAAACACTCTTTCGGACCACAATATCTTTCGATGTCGCATTACTATTCGGAGTTTAACAAAAACACACTAATGTCTACCTGATGATGATCGCTCGAAGCGATTGAAAGTCGGCTCGTACAAAAAAAATAAGACCAGATAAGCCCGGAATTTATGAACAAGGATCACACCATTCATTAACAGATTCGAAGTTGGTTGTAATTTATTATTAAATATTGTTTGTGAGAGTGATTCTCGCCATATAACTAGCTTCAGTATTTGTTTTTCGTTTGAATGATTTACGTTACATAAATTGAATACGCACTACAAAACAGTTGAAACCTAACCAATCTAATAAGATAAAAAAGAAGTTTTTCTCATCTCATTCATCTTCTGCATTCCCATCAAAAATTAATATAAATCTTTATATTAATTACAATTTAGACTTTTTCTTTCAATGAATAAAGCTTTGATCACCAGTCAATGTTTCATACTTTTAAAACAACTCCACGAGTGACAATATCATATGTTTCTCATTTCCCAGTAATTAAATATTTTTATTTCTATTTGTTAAACATGTCTCCTCTTTTCTTTCATGTGTACCAGCAGATAATTCTTGCCTGCATTGGCTGTTGCAAAAGGTCAATAAAGTAACAGAAATAAAGACCTAAAAAAGTGTGTTCTCCCCAGCCCTTGCTCTCCACAACCACCTATTCCTTGTAGCTTTTAGCAATATTTACCCCTTTACATCCCCCCCACCGTTTTGCTATCTATTTACACAAGCTTGTCAGTTAGGTGACCTGCTGACTTTCCTGTCACTTGTCCTGTTTCCATTTGCCTTAAGACTTCTTTATTGATTACATGTTCTGTTCCTGGTATTCTCACCATCCTTCTGTAGAACCACATTTTTGTCATCTCTAGTTTTCTCTTCATCTTTGAGGAGATTGTCCAGCATTCTCTGCTATACAAGAGGACTGGTATTACATAACAGTTCAGCACTCTTTTCTTTGTTTCTAGAAAAATTTTCCTGTTTCTTAATAACTTTGTTTAGCTTTCGGAAAGCATCTTTCTCTCTTCCAATTGCTTTTATTTACATTTCAATTATGCCATTGTCATGACACCATATGCGATTCAAACTGGTGCTTGGCAAACTACGGCTGTTGTGCCATGTATTGGTTGTATTGGTTGTCTAAGTCACACCGTCTCAATTTCGTGCTGAACATCAAAAACTGTCTTTTTAACCAGATAAAAGGTTTTCTTGCAATTAATATTTGGTACTATGCAGTGGGCACTATATTGGCAACTTTTATTATCCCTAGCAAGGAAATGTTGACAACTACTAGTCAGTGATGGAGAAGGTACAGCGAGTGAGAGAACTTCCCTACCCTTACCTTATTTTTCAATCCATCTGCTCGCTACCAAGCCAAAAACATCACTGAAGAATTTCTTGCTAGTTGCTAATTCATTAATTCCTGACCTGATCAAATATATATCGTCTTTCAGAAACACAATACGTTTACAACAACCTGTATGCAGTTTTTTTTGTAACCCTTAATTAATTCTCCTCTCACAATGATCGCCACATTTGTTTGCCAAGAGAATATTTATGAAGTCAGATATTGAAACATTAGTCGTGATATATGAATATGTTTTTCGTTTATATTTATCTTTTATATACAGAGGGAAAAACGGTTTCCAATTTCCCAAGTATTGATTACTTTCAAGGATAATTCTGTCTTGTATTTTTTATTTTCCTTTCCATTCTAATAATCATTTGATAAAGGTTCATATCACCTTCACCAAATCCATCTTATGATATCACAGAAGCTCTTACTTGTCACTCTTGAAGATGTCTATTAAATATTATTATGTTCAACAGAAAACATGTGACCATCCTTGTTGCCGTCTATTCAGGCTTTTGTTTTTGATTTCTCATTTGCTGTATTTTGATTTTCATCTTTCCTAACCATAACTAAAACACAGATGAGTCTGTTGGCTTAAAATCTTGTTTTCACCCAGCATTTTAGATATGTCAAAATAATCTGATTACTTTAAGAAGCAGACCGTTTTTAGTTTCCCCATCTTCGTTTATCAAGAGATTTCCAAGAGATGCTTTAATATTGCAAACTCTTAGGGTGAAAGTATTTTTTTCTTTATTTAGTATCTTAATTAAAATTGTCTCTTTCAAAGCATCATTTTTTACCCTTTTGCATGTCAGGTTTTCATATCTATTCTAATAATTTCTGTTCTCACTTCTCCGGAAGTCTCTTGCCTCCCTGTCAATTACAATCTTCAAAAATTTAAATGCAATGTCATCTGTCTTTAAATGTTCTTTTTGTCTTTCCTCCTCAATAATCTTTTCTGTTTCCTTTGCTCTCAGTAAGCTTTTTCTTCTTAGTGGCTTTATCACCTTACTTGGTGTGAAATGCTTAAAAAATAAAAAAATTATCAAGTCTGGTTCCCATCAATCATTATTATTATTTTCACTCACTTGTCCGTATCTGAAAGTAAAAACACTCTTTAGTTTTCAGAATGTTATTAATGGATGACAAGAACAGTCTTGTTTGGCATAAAATCATTTTGTTATCATTAAAGAATATAGTTTTTCTTACATCAACTGTCCGTATATTCTATACTTTTCAAATCTATCTTGTTCTGGATATTTATCTAATTCAATCCATATTTATATTCATGCTAGTGTCTTTTATTATATATATATATATATATATATATATATATATATATATATATATATATATATAGTGAACATGGAAGTCAACACTTAGATATAGATATGAAAGTGAACATGGAAGTCAACACTTAGATATAGATATGAAAGTGAACATGGAAGTCAACACTTAGATATAGATATGAAAGTGAACATGGAAGTCAACACTTAGATATAGATATGAAAGTGAACATGGAAGTCAACACTTAGATATAGATATGAAAGTGAACATGGAAGTCAACACTTAGATATAGATATGAAAGTGAACATGGAAGTCAACACTTAGATATAGATATGAAAGTGAACATGGAAGTCAACACTTAGATATAGATATGAAAGTGAACATGGAAGTCAACACTTAGATATAGATATGAAAGTGAACATGGAAGTCAACACTTAGATATAGATATGAAAGTGAACATGGAAGTCAACACTTAGATATAGATATGAAAGTGAACATGGAAGTCAACACTTAGATATAGATATGAAAGTGAACATGGAAGTCAACACTTAGATATAGATATGAAAGTGAACATGGAAGTCAACACTTAGATATAGATATGAAAGTGAACATGGAAGTCAACACTTAGATATAGATATGAAAGTGAACATGGAAGTCAACACTTAGATATAGATATGAAAGTGAACATGGAAGTCAACACTTAGATATAGATATGAAAGTGAACATGGAAGTCAACACTTAGATATAGATATGAAAGTGAACATGGAAGTCAACACTTAGATATAGATATGAAAGTGAACATGGAAGTCAACACTTAGATATAGATATGAAAGTGAACATGGAAGTCAACACTTAGATATAGATATGAAAGTGAACATGGAAGTCAACACTTAGATATAGATATGAAAGTGAACATGGAAGTCAACACTTAGATATAGATATGAAAGTGAACATGGAAGTCAACACTTAGATATAGATATGAAAGTGAACATGGAAGTCAACACTTAGATATAGATATGAAAGTGAACATGGAAGTCAACACTTAGATATAGATATGAAAGTGAACATGGAAGTCAACACTTAGATATAGATATGAAAGTGAACATGGAAGTCAACACTTAGATATAGATATGAAAGTGAACATGGAAGTCAACACTTAGAGGTGACAGTCTGTTTCATGCTAGATGCAATCGTCAGGCAATTGCCTGACGATTGCATCTAGCATGAAACAGACTGTCACCTAAGTGTTGACTTCTATGTTCACTTTTATATCTACACACGCTCACTCTGATATTGAACACTTTATCCCATAAATATCACATAAATATAGCACACTTTAAGACTATATTTCTTCATATATATATATATATATATATATATATATATATATATATATTTAATATTAGGGGTTAATATGCACATATATATATATATGTATATATCTAAAATATATAAATATACATACATACATATATAAAAATTTCCAAGATGATAGAATCCAGGTAGAACTCAATGTCCAGGACAGAGTAAGGATATAATAAAAAGGCATGAACACTAATATTCCATGGTCATAATTTATTACATTGGAATCGTAATTATGATCCAATTCATCATACCTACAAACTCAAAAAGAAATCAGAATATTATATATATATATATATATATATATATATATATATATATGTATATTGTGTATATTTAAATGTCTAGAATTTATAACAGAAGCCATTGGTTTATACCAACTGCTTCCCATACTTAATACTTCTTGTGTTCACTCTCGTGTGGTCATGTGTGATGTCACTAGCTGCAGCACGATTTTTGCTTCCATGTCTCGTATACTTGAGTTTGTTGTTGCTTTGAAATTTTTCATGCAGCAAGGGCGGACAATCATTGTTGTTTTGTCCGTGTGTTGTTTGATATATTGAAATTGTCATCTTTGATAATGGCTTATGTAAGATGAAAGCTTAGATTGGATTTAAACATGTATCAATATGGTGTTTTCCTTTTGTCTTTCAATGATAATGTTATTAAGCTTATTAGACAATATGAAAGGAACTTACTTAAAATAAATAGACAAAACTTGTCCATATTATTTAATGAAACATGCATTAATATATATATATATATATATATATATATATATATATATATATATATATATATATATATATATATATATATTATGAAATGGACAATTATTTTAATATATTTTCTGTTTATACATTATTTTTATAGATACAAATATTTAAGTAAATGCTCTGTTTATAATAAACACTATTAACTACATTTACTGGCCAGAAGTTATCATTTGTTCATGTCAAGATACACTTTGAGCAGATCAGATATGATTGTTCAAGAGAAATCATAAGAAATTTGTTGTTTAAAAACAATAATTTGACTAACCAGATGCTTCCTCTGTTGCTAAATAGTATAGCACGTCAGGTCAAATGACAATTCCATGTAGGATACATGTTCAATTTCTGTCGGATAACATATTTTCTATGAAATTTCTCAGACATTCCAACGGGTAAATATGGTTAATAGTGTTTATTATAAACAGAGCATTTACTTAAATATTTGTATCTATAAAAAAATGTATAAATAGAAAATATATTTATTTATTTACATTATTTTGTCTATTACTGGAAGATAATGTTTTTAAGGCAAACAGTCTTTGTACCTAAAGAGTTCAAGATTAGAAATCAAGCATTAAAATTAAACAAAATAAAATGTTCAAAAACTTACCTTGCAACTTATGTCAACATTTTTACGATGTCTTGAATACGAATGGCATATCCCTGCTAGAGTCTTGTTCCTGATCTTAAATCTAAAGAAACTACCCATTTTCAAAAAGGTGCCAATCTTGGAATTGCTGTGGTTGGCTTCCACAATCATGTCCATAGCATGCCTTTATATTTCTTCTGTCATATCAGAATCTGCTGTGTTAATGCCCTTGATATGTCTAAAAGAAAAATAGGAATCTTAAAATTTGGTGCATGTTGTGTAACATTATGTTAGGTCATCTTCTGCTTTTGACTTGTTGAAGATGTCTTTCCAATGACCTATTAAAGGTCACTTCCCAATGACCTGATGAACACTATAGATATTTCTCTGGAAAATTACTGTTATTCGATGTTCCTACTTTTTTGCAGTTATTACATTTGCATACTTGCAAAATCTAATTGCCAAATTGTTTATCTGCCTTTTTTATTCTCTCCAATAGAATTCACGAAATGTCAAGTCACTATGGGTATGGGTACGATGTAATCCAGTATTACCTGCTGTTTCCCTGAGCAAGTTTTTGTAGCTTTTTGTAGCTAGATATCAAACAGAATTATAAACAAAACCAGTCAAAGGGCAGTTGAACCTTCTTGCAGGGTCAACAGCCAATGTTGCACATTTGAGTAGACTGGGGTTGCACATAGCTGTGTATGCAGTCATTGCAGTGATGACACAACATTGTTGAGTGGAAAGCGTCCTTGAATGAAGTCAAGGGCCCGAGCAGTGGGTTCTCCCAAAGTTGGAATCAACAGCCCCATGTCCATGTCAAAGGTGAGCCTTCAAGTTTCTGCATGTTGACTGTTGTTTGTGCTGGAGAGGGATGGGCTCCGGCCGGTTTACTTGCATATGACATGCTATGGATGAGTGACGACCTCTCCATCTTTCAACCCAGATATGTGGAGTGAACTAATCAGATGCAACAACACACTATGACCACACCCTGTCAAAGGACTAATGAGGATGCATTTGAAATAGATTTAGTATTTTTCTGCATTTCCACCAAGACAATCACTTTAACCTCATCTCACAAAAACACACACTCACCACTATTTCTGGTTAAAAGAATTCCATTCTGTCTATTGGTAGGGAAATAATACCTTATTTATTTTTTATTTAATAAGCATTTTTTTTTATCTCCTCATTCAGTAAACAAGTAGCACTTTAATTTTTGGTGGGGCCTCATAGTAGCACTGTATTTTTTTTTTCATTTTTTTCAGGAATGGAACTCAGAAGAGATTTTGGATCATTTCATGTGTCAAATGTCCAGGAACTTTTGGAAATTCCTGAGGTCAGCATTTTGAATTTTCTTAAACTACTATTCCCCTATAAGTTTTTATTATTATTATTTCCTTGGATTTCTGTTGTATACACATTTCCTTCCTGGTCCTAACCAGATAACTAAGGTCAGAAATGGCTTCATGACACTTTCCACTGATAAAAAAAAACACCAAAAATCACACCCATTTTACATAGATAAAGCTTTTTGTAATGTGTGAGCTGTATTTGTGAGTACAATGTTTTGTATTTCTTTAAGGCATGGGCTACCAGGAATCCCTTCAGTGAGTCTACTGAAACCTTTTCCAATCAATCTAAGGGCTCCATCTACAACTGGAATTATTGATATCCTCATGTACCACAGTTTTTAGATTTCCACTTCAAGAACCTTGTACTTTGATAGTTTTTTTTCAAGATCTTTACAGATACATCAAAGAAAAAGAAAAGACAGTGTTTAACAACGCTAAACAATATTTTGACATTGTTTGTCTTCAAGTTATGTTTAAAAATTGCATACAAGTATAAAAATGATAAAAAAATACAACTCTTTGTACAAATATCGCTTATCTTGAGAAAAATGGCTGTACTCACTGTAATCAATGTGACAAAGCAAATAATCCACTGATGTGGAATGCAACTGAAACACGAGTCGCATGATCGGGTCATGTTTATTTGGACATTTTCTATTAGTTGATTAGTTAGAGAAATTGATCAAATTTTTTTATAGTTTTTACTTTTATGCAATTTTTAAACATAATTTTAAGAATACAGATACAGTGTTGAAATATTGTAAAACCTTGTAAAACACTGCAACTTTTCTTAAGTTGCGTTTGTCTTTAAGTGTTGTATCATTATCAATATTAATATTATGATTGTTAACTATGCTGACTCTTGTTGTCCTACTAAAGATGGAACTCACCATTCTTAGCTAACAAATGTCTGAAGATATTAGACCCATTCTCCTCAGCTTAATGGTTGTGTTCTAAGCAGTAACAGTAGCAGGCTTGTCTCCCTTCCTGCCAAAGTAAATTTAATCTTTAGGCATCATTTAAGCTTACTGAAATTTCTCAGTGTTTTTTTGTCTATTGTTTCATGATGTGTTGCCAATAAGTTTATTGATCAAGATCCTGTTTTATCAATAATAATAATGATTGTTGTTGCTGTTTTAGTTGTTGTTGTTGCTGTTTTAGTTGTTGTTGTTGCTGTTTTAGTTGTTGTTGTTGCTGTTTTAGTTGTTGTTGTTGCTGTTTTAGTTGTTGTTGTTGCTGTTTTAGTTGTTGTTGTTGTTGCTGTTTTAGTTGTTGTTGTTGTTGCTGTTTTAGTTGTTGTTGTTGTTGCTGTTTTAGTTGTTGTTGTTGTTGCTGTTTTAGTTGTTGTTGTTGTTGCTGTTTTAGTTGTTGTTGTTGTTGCTGTTTTAGTTGTTGTTGTTGTTGCTGTTTTAGTTGTTGTTGTTGTTGCTGTTTTAGTTGTTGTTGTTGTTGCTGTTTTAGTTGTTGTTGTTGTTGCTGTTTTAGTTGTTGTTGTTGTTGCTGTTTTAGTTGTTGTTGTTGTTGCTGTTTTAGTTGTTGTTGTTGTTGCTGTTTTAGTTGTTGTTGTTGTTGCTGTTTTAGTTGTTGTTGTTGTTGCTGTTTTAGTTGTTGTTGTTGTTGCTGTTTTAGTTGTTGTTGTTGTTGCTGTTTTAGTTGTTGTTGTTGTTGCTGTTTTAGTTGTTGTTGTTGTTGCTGTTTTAGTTGTTGTTGTTGTTGCTGTTTTAGTTGTTGTTGTTGTTGCTGTTTTAGTTGTTGTTGTTGTTGCTGTTTTAGTTGTTGTTGTTGTTGCTGTTTTTGTTGCTGTTGTTGTTGTTGTTGCTGTTTTTGTTGCTGTTGTTGCTGTTTTTGTTGCTGTTCTTGCTGTTGTTTTTGTTGCTGTTTTAGTTGCTGTTGCTGTTTTAGTTGTTGCTGTTGCTGTTTTAGTTGTTGCTGTTTTAGTTGCTGTTGTTGTTGTTGTTGCTGTTTTTGTTGCTGTTTTAGTTGTTGTTGTTATTATTATTATTGTTATTTATAACAGTAAAATAATAAAATACTATTTCTCACATTGTTCAAGTTCACATCATCACCATTTCTTAATTTTTATCTCAATATTTTGGCAAATACATTCATTAGTTCTCATTCTATTTGATAAAAGTAACAATGATGGGATCATTAATCTAAATATGAGATAATGTAAATAATTACAATATTATTGGTCAATTTTATCAGAAATTATTAACAGTTTTTTATGGCTTCTCAACTCTTTGTCGTTATTTAAATTTGAAACATATTTTGGAGTGTCAGAATAATTCTTTTTCTTTTTGTGCAAGTGAGTATTACATTAAAGGTCTTTTTTTAGAATAACAATGAGCTTTTCAGATACAAGTCCTACTATTTAATCCATACCTGGGGGTGGAGAAGAGATAGATATGTACCTTTCCCAAGGGGATTTGTACATAAGTGAATGTAACAAACTTCATTGGGATTTGATTTCTCATTCTAAGCCATTATCCATTGCACCACCCACACATCCCACTATTTTTCGCCAAAAAAAAGATGATTAAAAACATCAGCATACATTTGAGGCTCTGACAACTGTTACAATACGCGAAGCATAGAATTGAACATCATATAAGGAGCCTTTGATTAGGATAGAACAAAAATCAAACTTAGGATCATCTATTACAAAATTAGATGTCTATTAGCTTTTTCGATATAATTGTTGATTAAGTGTTACAGTTATTACTAGTGATCATGATTTCAATCCCCGGCTAAAGCAGTGGATTCAACAAAACAAACAGTAGCAACTATACAAAGATGAATTAAAAAAAGCTCCTGAAGAAGGCCAAAGTGTATGAGCCAACATAATATTGCTAGATCCATGGATAGTAAGATATTTCTTTTTTCTTTCTTTCTTTCTAGGAAGAATTTATTCCTGTCAAATTTCCTGTGGATTTACCAACTTTTGAGAATTACAAGGAACAGACAGTACCATTTGGAAAAAGAATTCGAAAAGACCATTTCTTTCTAGAAGTAAGTTCGAGGAACAGCTTTATTTTTTTACTTTTTTTTTTATTTTGGAAATTCAAGACATAAATGACAAGGAAAATCAAATGAAATGTGGATCAATACAAAATATAAATCAGTTCTTAAAATCTTTTTACAGCAGTTAGCATTGAAACAATATTTGGTAGCATTAATGAATGGAATAGGCATGCTTGTCCCTTTTGATTAAAGGAATAACAATATTTACCCCTGTTGATGAATGGAATAACCATACTTACCCCTAATGATGAATAGAATGAGCCAATTTGATTATTTTTATTCCAGGTAGAAACAAGAAAGTGGCACCAATTAGTTGGCAATCTATAATTTTGGACAGAGTAACCAAAAGTCTGTTGGCATCAGAGACTTTAGTATTGAGTGTGGCAGCAGACACTGGATTTTTAATTGCTTCTTTGTTATCAGAGGTTTTTGGACGGAACATTTTACCATGAGTTCAATCCAATGCAGACAATGCATGACTAATAAATGTTTTACAAGCCTCAGGCATTGTCAGTGACAAAAGATTATGAGTAGATATAAGCAAGCTTAAGAGAGTCTATCAGAGGAGGAAGTTAAAGGGCATTGTGTTGATGGTAAACTGTAGGTGGCAGATTCCATAACAAAGGGAGGAGTCTCTAAACTGAAACTGTCAAGTGTGTGTATATATATATATATATATATATATATAAATAAATATATTTGCAAAACTCTTCAGTAAAATGAATTGGAGCCCTCTGCCTGATTGGCATTTGTTTACATTTGTAAAAACAATACGCTAGAATTAGCTCTCTCTCTCTCTCTCTCTCTGCTGAATTATGATAGCTCAGCGGTAGAAACTCTTACTGACACCAAATCGGTCATATTTCAGTCCTGGCTTGAAGCATTCAGATGTCTAGTTGCACTGAGGAGCTGTGATACAGCAAAACAGTACTGTCTGTGAATAACACACACACACACACACACACACACACACACACACACATATATATATATATATATATATATATATATATTATGAAATGGACAAAGTCCGGCAATTATTTTAAGACATCTTTTATGTTTATACATTCTTTTTATAGATACAAGTAAAGGCTCTGTTTATAATAAACAGTATTAACAACATTTACTGGCCTGAATGTCCAAGACATCTTCCTAGAAAATATTCGTCCTCCGACAGAAATCAAACCTGTATCCTATACGGAACCGTCATATAGCCTGACGTGCCTTAACTGTTTTGGCCACAGAGTAGCGTTTCAGTTAACAAGGCCGATTTTACTGTTTTTAAACCACAATTTTCCATGATTTTCTCTTACATTCATATCTGTTCAATGCGTATCCAAATGTAAACAAATGACGCCACACATTATGAAATGGACAGTCTGACAATTATTTTAAGACATTTTTTATTATGAGCAGATATACACACATACACAAATCTATTTCTAAGAGCTAAAACAAAGAAAAAAACAAGAAAAATCATAGACAAGAAAAGAAATTCCAACCTAAGAAATAAGAAAAGACCAAAAGGCCAGTACCTATCAAAGCCGCGGTAAATAACAATGCTTAATACCTTTAGTCAAAAATACCTGTCTATGCTGACAGGACAAAAAACACTTCACACTCATGACGTAGTTGGTCAATATGATTAATTTCAAAATTTCTGCTACCATTCTGGCACAACTATCCCCAGTTATTTCTATCCAGGGCAACTTGCCCAAAGTTAATATGAGGCATACTGATAGCTGAGAGCTCACTCTTTAGATTGTCCTTGTACCTGAACCATGGTCGTTCACCAACACTCCTTTGTCCACTGTCAATCTGGCTGAGGATACATGAAGACGTTAGGAATTTTGTCATCACTCATCCTTGCAACATGACTAACCCAGCAAATTTATGACTGCATCTGAAAAGTCACAATTCCACCAATATTGCATTTTGCGAGAAGGTCAGCAGCATTGGACACCCAATATATATAATGTATATATATATTCATTGGGTTTACACAAGCCTTGTGAGTGAAATTGGATAGACAGAACTTTTTGGAGGTCATTGGTGGTTGTGCTAGCATGAAGTCACAAGTCTTCATGACTGAGGATTTGCGATTACTAACATTGGTCAAACTGCTGATCATATCAGATTGTGCACTTTCTGTCAAAGACCATGACTAAAATCTGCTCAGCATAGCTGTAGTGCGTCCTGGGTATGACGGTAAACGACGTCCGCGTCCTGGGTATGACGGTAAACGACGTCCGCGTCCTGGGTATGACGGTAAACGACGTCCGCGTCCTGGGTATGACGGTAAACGACGTCCGCGTCCTGGGTATGACGGTAAACTATGTCCAACCAAAAGGCCGTCGATCCGATCAATCGGCTGGTCATGTCATGCCCCATCACATCTAACCTATCCCAAAACAACTACAACTTACAATTAACTTTCCCTCCCAAACCCTACACTAAATATACTAACACCTTACCCCTAAAATGTGATGGGAAACAATGATGTTGCCAGCTATACGTTTTTGAAACGATGATGTTGCCAGCTATACGTTTTTGAAACGATGATGTTGCCAGCTATACGTTTTTGAAACGATGATGTTGCCAGCTATACGTTTTTGAAACGATGATGTTGCCAGCTATACGTTTTTGAAACGATGATGTTGCCAGCTATACGTTTTTGAAACGATGATGTTGCCAGCTATACGTTTTTGAAACGATGATGTTGCCAGCTATACGTTTTTGAAACGATGATGTTGCCAGCTATACGTTTTTGAAACGATGATGTTGCCAGCTATACGTTTTTGAAACGATGATGTTGCCAGCTATACGTTTTTGAAACAGTTGCCAGCTATACGTTTTTGAAACAGTTTCCAGCTATACGTTTTTGAAACAGTTTCCAGCTATACGTTTTTGAAACAGTTTCCAGCTATACGTTTTTGAAACAGTTTCCAGCTATACGTTTTTGAAACAGTTTCCAGCTATACGTTTTTGAAACAGTTTCCAGCTATACGTTTTTGAAACAGTTTCCAGCTATACGTTTTTGAAACAGTTTCCAGCTATACGTTTTTGAAACAGTTTCCAGCTATACGTTTTTGAAACAGTTTCCAGCTATACGTTTTTGAAACAGTTTCCAGCTATACGTTTTTGAAACAGTTTCCAGCTATACGTTTTTGAAACAGTTTCCAGCTATACGTTTTTGAAACAGTTTCCAGCTATACGTTTTTGAAACAGTTTCCAGCTATACGTTTTTGAAACAGTTTCCAGCTATACGTTTTTGAAACAGTTTCCAGCTATACGTTTTTGAAACAGTTTCCAGCTATACGTTTTTGAAACAGTTTCCAGCTATACGTTTTTGAAACAGTTTCCAGCTATACGTTTTTGAAACAGTTTCCAGCTATACGTTTTTGAAACAGTTTCCAGCTATACGTTTTTGAAACAGTTTCCAGCTATACGTTTTTGAAACAGTTTCCAGCTATACGTTTTTGAAACAGTTTCCAGCTATACGTTTTTGAAACAGTTTCCAGCTATACGTTTTTGAAACAGTTTCCAGCTATACGTTTTTGAAACAGTTTCCAGCTATACGTTTTTGAAACAGTTGCCAACTATACGTTTTTGAAACAATGATGTTGCCAACTATACGTTTTTGATATATCTAGTAAATACTGGATCTGGCATTAAATAACCCATAGTGGTTGATATGCCATAAAACCCCAAACAAATAAACAAACATAGTTGTAGTAAAAATCCCAAGTGGGGTCGAGGGGGAGGTTCTGTGGGTATTGCACAAACACAAATAAACCTGAGCAGGCATCAGGGATCAGCTAGCCACACCCTATATTGTGTAAAGTGCAGTAAAATAGAAATTCAACTTGATTATAATCATTTAATAGTTTGAACATTAAAATATTGTGTTTACAAGGATTAAATAATTCCTGTCTATATCTCTGAGATGAGGCATTATGATTACTTACATTATTTACATTATATGGACTGTTATCCTCATCATCATTGCCATATTCACCATGTTTCAGCCGTTGTATGTTCTGGCATTTTTAGTTGATTGGAATTTTGAACCAAAACCTTTATTTCGTCCACTGATATACATTGTTCTAGTCCCACGGGTCATGCCTCTTCTGGATGTCTGGGTTATTTCCCTTCAACTCAACTCTCCAAAGACACATGACCCAGTGGATAAAGGTGTTGGTTAGATCCAGTGAATAGATCCAAAGAGTTGTGAGTTCAATACCAGGCCACAGCAGTGGTGAACCAAATCTTGGAAAGTTGAGTTAAAGGGAAATAACTAAGACATCCGGAAGAGACATAGCATGTGGAACTAGAACAATCTAGTCTGGTGGCTGAAATAAAGAATTTGGTTCGAAATATCAATCACCTGAAGAAGGCGAGAGCATATCATGGCTGAAACATTGTGAATATGGCAATGAAGATGAGGATAACAGTCTGAATAATGTAAATATTGTAAGTAAATAATTCCTGGTTGATCAAAATCTAGAACCGCCATTGTAAAATTTCAAATTTTTGGCATTTCTTTAATGATGCAGAAAATAGGATAGTTGAATTGATGAATCAAATGAAGTTATTCCGTTATTTTGCACTCATCAGAAGACACAATGGCCATTTACACATTGTAACGGCAAGTGTTACGAAGATTACTCACCTTCTATCCCATGAGAAATGCTTATCAGAATCAATTTGATGTTGTATATTACTCTTCTTTTTTTTTTTACATTGATTTTCACCCTTGTAACATAGCAACACCTCAAAGTAGAAACTTATAAAGCTTTATTTGACTAATTCATTTTTAGCACTGAAAACATTTATTTTATTATAGTGGAATGTTTACAAGTGAGAGGGGAGATGAGATGTGTTTTTTTTGTTTTTTTTATTACCACAACCCTGTACACCGCTCGGGAGCTAGTAAATTAGTCTCAAGAGCCAATGCAATCTGTAAAGTTTAGTCATCAGATCAATTTGTTTCTCATGTTTGTTACCCAATACATTGATGGATTTAATTCATCCAACTTGTTATGTTTTTTTGGTAGGATCAAGTGACCTTCATTAACCATGGAGCCTTCGGTGCTGTTTTACGAGAAGCTTTGGAAACTGCCCAGGTGAGGGGGGGGCTGGTTTTATATCTTTTACCTTTTTTAACCCATTTTTGTACACATTCAAAATTTATATTCATTTTATGCAAGAAAGTGTCAAACAAAAATCTCGCATAACCATTTTTAACCTCCATGCTGATGTGCCAAAAATAAGAACGCCCATTGCAGAGAAAAGTATACAGTTCTCAGGAAAATATTGATGCAAAAAGCAGGAAATTAATCCCAGCGTCATACTTCTGGATCATCTTGCAGGAAAATAGAAATCTTGTATTCTGAGCCTGGATATACACTGACCAACTAATAGAGGATATGTGTCTGGGAATAGACTAATCTACAAAAAACTTATGTTTGATCATGAATTATGAAGTAGATTTACGATATATGTCTGACCAAAGTCGATGATGAAAGATGAAAGGTGATGAGAAAGAGAAAAACAAAAATAACTTGCAAGTGTTATTGATGTGTTTTGTGATACAGCAGCATATGCCTTTTATTCATTAATTCCTCGTCATCACGTGCGTAGTAGATTTTATAGGTTTTGTACGATGAAAGTAGATTTGAATTTTCAAATGAAACCTCTTATTACTCAAACAACAAAATATTCCTTTGTAGTTGTCTGGGTGTTGTAATGGTTATTGGCATGAGAAGTGGCATCAGCATGCAGGGTTCAAATTCTAGTCTAGTCTATTGCCTTCACTTTCATACAAATTACCCTTGGGGGAAAAGAATGAATACAAGTGACAAGTAGCAGCAGCAGCACACATCAGCAGGCAGATTAGCTGAGGGGCTGGCTCTAAATTCTCAGCTCTGGATTGTCCTACAGGACAATAGGCTAGTTTATTAAAATGTTGGTTCATGAATTTGGTGACAGTAATTGTGAGTTCAATCCCAGGACAGAGCAGGGTCTACTTGAGCTCATTGGAAATGGGGTGAACAATAAGAATTAGACAAGATAACTCTAGACATCAGAATATTTATGGGAAAACTCAGCAGCCAGAATTTGAAGTTTGTTCACCTATTTTGTTCTCCATGCCAGTAACCACTCTGCCACTTTGAACTTATTTACCAGTTATGATAGAAAGTCATCAGGTCTTATTTTTTACATTAGTTTTCTGTGTTTTTATTGTCTTATCAAAATTTCAACTGCTCATTTTTTACACTATTTACATTATTTGGACTATTGTCCCCATCTTTGTTGCCATATTTATTACAATATTTCAGCCATTGTACACTCCGGCCTTCTTCAGGTGGTTGGAATGTCGAACTGAACCCTTATTTTGCTCACTGGGGTAGATTGTTCTAGTTCCACATGCCATGTTTAATGGATGTCAGTTATCAGTTATCTCCTTTTAATTCCCCTCTGAAAGTTCTCCACTGCTTTAACCGGGTATTGAACTCATACTCCTTGGGTCCTGTCACTGGATCTAACTAATACCTTTATCCACTCTTCCATGTGTCCTTGACGCTGTAATAAATATGGCGACAAAGATGAGGACAGTAGTCTGATGTAAATAGTGTACATAATACCTCATCTCAGAAATATAGACAGAGGCTCATTTTTTTGCTGTTATTGGCATGTTCCTTGTTTATAAGGACTCGGTGGGGAATGGTCTGGCTTCTGCGGGTTCCTCTATTCACTAGCACTGGTTGTTTAAAGTGGAGGTTAGCTTACGCACATTAAATTTACTCTTAGAACTTGGATTACTTTCTCAGTGGCTAGACAAACTGAGATGTCCAAAGCAACTACGAAGCTGTTTTTTGTTAGAGTTACCTTCTCTTAGCTGGGATGCATTTACACAAGAGTCTAATCATTGATCTAATACAGTTATGCCTTTCTCTTAACTACCTCAAGCCGAATTTGAACTTGGTTTGCCAATTCCATTTTACATGTTAACCATTCTACCACTGAGCTCTTCCAACTGCTCAGTTGAATTATTAGTTAAAATTTGCATTTAACTTGAAGGCGTTTCTTTTATACAAACTAGAATTTAATTTTTATTTCACCTCTAAACTTACATTTGTCGGGGGGTGTGTGTGAAAAGTTCTTGGTCCGACTGAGAAGAGTCTTTTTGATTATTTGGTCAGATTTTGAAAAGTGAGTGAGGTCAAGAATTATTTACCCCTCCTCATACAGGGTCAGACCAATATCTCTCACATCTTCTGCTCAGAAATACCTCCCATATAATGGTAAAACATTAACTAGATGAAGACACCATTCTCACTAACATTTTACCATTATGTGGGAGGAAATTCTGGGAGGTATTTTTGCCACTCCCTGTACAGAGCCATCATTCTAACCAATTTAGAATCGGATCAAATCTCAATTTTTCAAACTTTTATCTTAATGAATTTTTTAATGTCTCACTATTTAATATTTGACTCATTTTAGGCGTGGCAGACTTATATTGAAAGACAGCCATTGAGATTTTTTGATCGTGAACTTTTACCCCAGATGGTGAACATCAGTCGACGTCTTTCTAAATTTGTGGGTAAGTTTTAAGATATCAAATGATTTACAAGTTGGCTGTTTTGAATGACAAATATGCAAATTGGCTAGTCTTAGATTTTGATTGATCACTTTGAACTTTTGCACCTGTTCAGTTGTATTTTAAATTCTTTTCACTTTGTTTCTGCTAATACACTATTTCTGAATATTTAATTCACCTCATCCAATAATCACCTTCCCTCCCCATATACTAGTAACTATTGATAGTAATTATTATTTTACAAAATTAACCACATTGTCTTCCTTGCTTTTCTCAACAACTGATTAATCCACTCACTTTATGAAGGCATTTTAGGTTTATGTGTATTTATAAATGCATACAGATTGTGTGTATGCTTTTGTAAGTGTATTTTGTGGGTATGAGTTTAAAAATGTGTGGTTTAGACGATCTACTTTAAGTATATATACACTTCTATATATGTGTGCATCTGTCTTTGTGCTTAAACACATATGTGTGTGTGTGTGTGTGTGTGTGTGAGTTCATGTGTTATTTTTGGTTGAATTTTATAAAACCTTTCTCTTAAAAGAATCATTCAGGAAAGGTTTCTCAAGTTCAGCAGTTGTTTTCACTCTTTTTATTGATGGGGGATTCCTTTATTTGAAATAGTGCCAACATTTTTATTATGCCATTATTTTCTCTTCAACTTAAATGTGCTATCCATTTTTGTTGCTGCTGCTGTTTAAAATTCTCAAATAATGTAGTTTCTGTTATTTGATAAAGTTCTTTTTTTTGTGATTCTGTAGCACCAGTCTACTATAAGATGGATGGTCCTCACTAAGACCTACAGGCTTAATTTACTCAAAGCCATTTTTAATAATTGATCTGAGGAACCGGGTTTATACAGTTGTCCATTTAGAGAATTCTGAATGAATTTTCTGAAAAAATTTCTGTATAAGATCAGTATAATTGTGTACAAGTGGCATGTACAGAGGTATTTGTGAAAACTCTATCCTTAATTACAACTGGAAGTAGTCCTCAGCAAGTTCAGTGATTAGAAAATGAGTAAGAAAACAAGCAGTATAATATTGTCTCAGCTTAGCTCACATTGGTAACATGACACAGGCTGTGTATAACTTAATAGCAGAACAAACTTTTTTAGTCTCTGAGATTACTAGAGTCTCTTTGACTTCTGCAGGTTTTGTGAAAAGGTCCACCGGTTAAGTTCTTATGGTTTTAAGACATGTATAAAAAAAATAAATACAAGTCTTGCTGCCATATCTGGGCTGGAGCTGACCACTCCTTTCTTTGCAACCTTGACAGAGTTCAAAAGTGTTTACACAGTCTTGTGGGCAATGAATTATTTCCCACCCTGCAACCCTTCTCTCACAGATGCAACAGCACAGGCCTCTCGCTACTCTATCATTATTTCCTTGGGAAATTGGTGAGCTTCATTCACTAGTCCTAACAGTTCAGACCTTTACAGCTGACATGTCATGCCACATACACAGAGGTGAATCATCCTCCATTCCACTTGTATTCCATTAGTAATGAAGAAGTTCCATTTGGACAGTTTCTACTAAAGAGGCACTACTTTATGCAACATACTCCTGAGATGATGATTCCTTGAACACTACAATCTTAATCTTTTCAAGTCAAGGATCAATCTCGAATGTGTGCTCATAATTTGCACTGACTTCCCCTATCTACATCTATACAAACTCATTTAGTAACCCTCTAACTTGAGTGGCTCTTGGGCCTTGTATTGTGTGAACATTTAGTAAAAATATGAGGTGTCACAAAGTTCCCAGATCAAAACCTCCTGTCAGACTCCATCACTGATTCCAATCATGTGAGAAGAGAACTGATGAATTATTTGCTAATTGTCCCAATGGGTAAGTTCACTTCCTGGAGATTGGTTGCCCTTGACTGCTCCTCATCTTGAATTGACATTCAACCAACCTTGAAACATAAACCTACAGAATGTTCACCAAAAGCGTGAATATGTATTTTCTTGCATTGCATGTCGTCTCTGAACCGCGGTTGTCTGTGAAATTCTTCCGTTGCGACCACCAACACTGCATCAGTAGACCGAATCAGTGACAATTTTCCTCGTTTTCTCTGGATACTCCATAATTTTAGACTTGTGCCAAGCTTAGTAAATACCCTTGTAATTTATCTTGTTGAGATTGTTGTGTGTATTTCTAACTGGCGGGCCAGAGATTGATGTTCAAGCACAGGTGAAATTCAGCGTTTTCAATGCTGATTTTCAAGGAAAATTGACATGAGGAAATCTATTTGGACTTGTGCCAAACTCTCCTGTACAACCACTAAAGTTAGGGAACATCAAGCCTGGTCAGTAGTTAGATGGGTTGGTAATCCATAAAAAACACAATCAATCAATCCTCTACCAAACTTTTTCTAAATATCAATATTGAGAAGCCAAAATAATTTAGAACTTGACAAATAAAAATCAATGGATATGATTTTTAAAAAAATTAGCCTTAGATTCTTTTAATGCTGTTAAGTGTTTTTAATGAAGCATGCTTGCAATATGATTTATGGCAAAAATGCAGCAATTATCACTGTTAATTAAATTAATTTTTTTTTTTTTTTAGAAATATTTATTGAACAAAGTAACTAATAATAACAAAACAAAAGTCATTGAAACAAAGCAAGTTCAGTCGACCAATGATGACAATTCCAGAACATAACTATAAACAATTTTTTCTATCCTCTGCCAGCTGCTATGATGGAGAAAGCATTACCTCGAACTGTCGCCAGTGAGACATGCTACAAGAGCCACTCCGTTTCGCGAGGCTCATTCCTTAATCGAGATGCAATCGCGCCAATCCTCCAAAGGAACGCCATCAAAAGAACTACCCGAGAAACACTGAGACAATCCACTGAGTATCTTATCAATTAATTCA
Source organism: Acanthosepion esculentum (assembly GCA_964036315.1). Taxonomy (NCBI): domain Eukaryota; kingdom Metazoa; phylum Mollusca; class Cephalopoda; order Sepiida; family Sepiidae; genus Acanthosepion; species Acanthosepion esculentum. Next base: position 101,073,064 of record OZ038496.1, read on the forward strand.
CGACTGGACGAAAGTGAAGAAAGATATGCTGGAAGTGCCAAATCTACCGCTGATCGAAGGCCCTGGCCTCCGAAACTCAAAGGGAGCTTAGCCTGCCTCCAGCCTGTGTTGTCAAAATTGACGTTGCAAATTACCTCGGCGCATCTCTTAACTGTGATATCTATCTCATTTAAGAAATCCTGTTTGAGATAGCAAGGGGAACTTCGGAGAGTGTAGAGGAAACTCGGTAGCGAAAAACTGTTCTTCAAGAGGAAGAGGGCAGGATGTGCATCAATTAGTTGCAATTTCTCAGTCATTCTTGTTAGAAGAGATAATATTATCGGAGGCGATCAACAAAGTTGGATGACTATACGAAAGATGAGCCAATTTAAATATGGAAGGAGTCCGTTGATGGCAAACTTCCAGGGCATGATCCCTTCTGATGCTATTGAAAGCATTTTTCATATCCAATTTTAATAAGATACGGGAGGAAACAGGTGATGTATTCTCAAAAAATGATCTTGTGGCATGAACCGCAGCTTCACATCTGCCCTGTATGCCTACCCCGAGCTGGACAGGTTGTAATTCATGCCCTATTTCCTTCATAACAACTCTACAAGCAATTTTACCAACAGCGATAGGGCGGATACCTCCATCTTTTTTTTTTAAAGCCGTTAAGTTGGCTGAAAATATTAAGTCGCGAGCATGTTGGGGTATATCAGCTCGGAGAAGGGTATTAATAAGAGCTGTTATGGATGTTTTCAAATATTCACCAGCTTCGGCAGTGTGGGCAGAAATTAAGTCCTTGATGTGACCAGGTCGAAGGCCGTCCACATGTCCACTGCTGCTTCTCGAGAAAGACTTCAGAGCGGCAACCATCGTTTCCTTTGAGATTTCAATATTTGAAACATTGTTTCCCATCTGAACAAATCTGACATCTGATGGTGGCGCAGGGTGTTTCCGACGGAGCGCTGTGAGAACTTCTGGTACAGTAGCTAGTATAGTATCGGATGAGGCCAATACTCTAACTGCAGCATTGACGAGGGCACGGTGTCTCTTAGAATCTGTAGATGAAGGATGAAATCTATTAGGATTAGAAAGAGTAGAAAATTCGGTGGCATTTATTTTAGACGAACTGAATAAAGAAATGTTATTTTTCATAATAGATGAGACAGATGATGTAGGGTCCTTATTGTAAGGAATGTCGAGCACAAGTGTTGCGAAAGAGAAAAGGTGATCCCAGTCAAGTGAGCTGTTAAAGTTAAGTGCCTGGTCTATGGCAGTAGCCAAGGCATCGGCTGCCGGGATTCTGACAGATTTAGGGATTTTTAAAGGTAATTTTTAAAATTAATTAAATCCATGGTTTAATTAGAACAAAAAATATTGTATCGCCATTGAATTTCATTGACAATTTCAGACTAACTTTAATTGTAAATATACAGGTCCAGTTTGGCTAAAGGATGAACTAAACTGGAGAAATTGTGGCATGTGTGTTTTAGTTCAATTCTGTCTTAGTATGCAGGCATGAACTTGAATGCCTCTAGCTGATTTTAAAAGTCTTTAAGTGAGCAATTATTGAAATAACCATTTTTGTATCTGCCACCAGCCAAACTTGATATCCAAGAATTATTATTATTATTAAAGTGTTTGTGAAGAAAAAATTTAAAAATCTGTATGAATTAATATTTGGTAAAATCAACAAACTAGACAGTCTCAAATTATAATAAACATATTATTTGAATATATTGTACTAATTAATTAATTTTAGACTAAATAAAAAGCTCTGTTTTTGAAAAATTATTACGATATGATATTCCTGCTGAGTGGATGCCAAAAAAATATAAAATTTGATTACCTTATAATTAATGGAGAAATATGAAAATTATACAGCACTTAAGATATATATGAAATTAGTAATGTACAAAATTTCAGCCTTTAAGCATGTATCACTTAAGTCATTAGGAATGTTATACTCTTCAAGTAACACATTCAAATAGTCAAGCATTTTCTGTTAAATATTCATACATATTATGTTTAATACTTTGTCAGTGTAGGTATAGATAAAAGACAATGTATGAAGTACCATATCTTCTGGCTTACAAGACACACTTTTTTTCCTAAAAGATACCCTGAAAAATACATGTGTGTCTTCTAAGATGAATGTAAGACAACAATCAAGCTCAAGTAAGCTTAGACGGTCACCTTGACTGATTTGGATTTGTATGTTGAGTCATTACACTATAATGTTAGCTGTCTATTTAATTCAGCCTTTTGTAGTTATTTTCCAAGTGTAGCTTAGATGTGGCACAGAGCCAAAAGTATGGGGCACCCAGTGAGGATTGAACTTGCTACTCATTCACAATTGTTCTAGCAAGACAAGCTTGCTAACCATTACACTGCCTCAGGGTGCCCAAATTCAGCTTTTATATGATGTAACGTCAGTACTTAGCTGTTACAAGTATTTCCAAGGCTATAAGCCTTCATGGAGCCAATCACAATCTTAAACATGCTCTTTTTAGTACCAGCAGTGGGAGCCTTTTTGCTCTTGACTATTATATCATTGTCATACAAACAAAATCAGATGAGTGATTAATGTAAATACGTGACGCCAGTATGTGAGGGATGCATGGTGAATGTGTTGTATGAGAATGACTTTTTTTTTTTTTTTAGAAATTTCTTTCCGATATTTGGGTGCATCTTCCAAGCCCCAAAATACGGTATTCAGTGTGAAAAGCAGTTGACATAAAATCTCGAGTTCAAGTAGTAATGTAGCAGAGAGAGTTTGGGAAACACACACACACACACACACACACACACACACACACACACACACACACACACACACACACACACACACTTTTTATTGAAATTGGAGTAGATTTAAACAGCGAAATTAGATCAGAACAATTTTGTTTACTGATGGGAATCTGATCTAGCCCATTTGGAATTGGGTCATTAGGAAGACAATGGAAGATGATCGAGATAATTTTTATCGGTTAAAATTTGAAATAGAGCTTACTAAGGCTATGAGGAACTTTGACATTCACATGATTTTGGGTTGAAGGCAGCATGCGTGATAATTGTGTGGGGGCCAAGGTTCGATTTAGGATCAGCCAGGTTTATCTATATAAATGCGCACAGAAATCTGTTGACAAAGTGGTTGGCTCGTCTGCCATCAAGTGCAGTCAAGCTGGGTAGAGAGAGGTCAGAGATTGGAACCAAATGCCCACTAACATATTTTGTTGATATAAGTACGAAGAAGCAAATTACTCCTCCAACAATCTAAGGCTGCTACTGCTACTATTATTACTACCACTGGAAACGGAAACGTCAAACAAGCTACAATAATCAAAAGAGTGGTTGGCTCATCTGCCATCGAGTGCAGTTGAGCTGGGTAGAGAGAGATTGGAGACTGGAAATGACATCAGGGATTTGGAACAAAACTCTCACTAACATGTACTGTTAATATAAGTACCGATGCTTCTGCTACCATGAAGATTACTACTACTGTTACTACTGCCGAGGAAGAATGCAACTATAAACTTTAAGCCGCGCACAGAAGTCTTTATCTTTCCATCGCAAGAGTCATATATCGTTGCTAATCACAACCCACTCTCTCTCTCTGTATGAGTCCAGTGTATGAGTTTTTACGTCAATTATTTTCTTTTCTGTAACCCGTTTCTTTTCTATACTATTCTTTTCTGCTATAAAAGACATTAACAATTCAACCATGGAATAGTTGTTTGTCTGGCTTTCTGCAGATATATATTTTTTTGGTGCATTCTAAATTTCTTAGCACAGACTCTCCAGCCGTGTCTACATCTTTAGTCGACCGTGAATGGATGAACATCACTTCTGCTTTCTGGATCAAACCAAACATAACATGGGCAGGAAGCAGGATTAAACCAATGGACCGGTCGAATGATCTACGGATACTCAGGGGACCTACGGTCACTCCCTTAAGTTCGGTTAAGATCGAGTAGACACCTCAACCCAGAGAGTAAGACGTCAGAGGTTGAGGGGGCTGGGGCGAAAGAGTAAGAGGAATGATTAAGAAATCTTCCTTTATTTAGTCACTTTCTTTGCCTATATTTCTGAGATGAGGTATTATGTACATTATTTACATTATTCATACTATTTTCCTCATCTTTGCCGTCATATTTATCACATTTTGGCCTTTCAGTATCTGTCTATATTTCTGAGATGAGGTATTATATACAAAATTTACATTATTCAGACTATTGTCCTCATCTTTGCTGCCATATTTATCACAACGTTTCGTCCTTTCAGTATCTGTCTATATTTCTGAGATGAGGTATTATGTACACTATTTACATTATTCAGACTATTGTCCTCATCTTTGTCGTCATATTTATTACAATGTTTTGGCCATTGTACACTCCGGCCTCTTCAGGTGGTTGGAATGTCGAACTGAACTCTTTATTTTGCTCACTGGGGTAGACTGTTCTAGTTTCACGTGCCATGTTTAAGGACATATGGCACAGTGGATAAAGGCATTGGTTAGATCCAGTGACAGGACCCAAACATTGTGAGTTCAATACCCAGTTAAGGCAGTGGAGAACTTGGAGAGATGAATTAACAGATAACTGATAACTGACATCCATTAAACATGGCATGGTTCAGTTTGACATTCCAACCACCTGAAGAAGGCTGGAGCATATAACGGCCGAAATGTTGTAATAAATATGGTGACAAAGATGAGGACAATAGTCTGAATATTGTAAATAGTGTAGGCACTTTCTTGTCAAAGAAAAATTGTCTTCATGAGAACCTAGACTACAAACAAGAATTCTTTTCTTTTCTTTTTTTGTTTGTGGATGAGTTGAATATTTTTATAAGACCAAATTTTTTCCCCCCAATCTTCCACAAACTAATTTCCTGATCTTGGATGCTATGATGTTTTACCCGTTCCATCCTTTGGCTTTTTTCAATGATGCTCTTATTTAGTTATCCTTTTTTTTTTTTCAAATTTCAAACTGAGCTTTTGATACAATCTCCAGTTTGATTTCTCTTTTTCCCATTGACTATGCAAGAGGAGATAACTCATGTTAAGTTAATTTGTCTTTGGAATGCCACATCTTGCAAGACCAGAGTATATGAAGTTCATTAACTGACACACTGATGGACTTAATCCATTGGTACCCACAATGCAATTTTCATTATAGTGGGCATTAACGAGTTATGGGCAGAAACCTATAATTAATACCAGATTTTTATTTTTATTCTGATAATTAATAACCAGTAGCAGAAGGGGGGGAGCAGAGGGTGTGACGGCCCCCGGGGGCATCCATATCAGGGGGGCACATCCAATCAAAGAGGGAAATAAAAATTTAGTTTGTATTTAATTTGAATAAAGTGTTTATTTCATGTTTCATCTGTTTTAACATTTTTAAAAAAATCTTCCTTTCTCTCACATTTCTTGGTACTAGGCCCTAGAGGGCCCCCTATACTTGAGTCTTAGGGGGGGCATGCAATCAAGGAGTTGACCCCCACACATCACCAAATCTCTGCACATCACTGTTAAAACCAGATTTTCATTTCTTATTGGGCACGAATGGGTTAATAAAGACCTTAGAAAAATGTGTGAGAATGAAGACTGCATGAGGATATACAACTGAAAAGATCTATGTGCCTTGTCCATTCAGGACGTGGCAGATCATGGCTCTCAACAACTTCCTATCTTTTGTTACTCTAATTAAAGTTTATCCACAAAGTTTAACCTTTGTGCCTACAAAAAATGGATGTTTTTTTTTTCTTGACACCACTGTTATTGTAAACTCCCTTCTCTCTGTCGGCAATGTTTATGGTTTTAAAAAGTAATGATTAAAATTCTAATAATACCAACACATGAAAGTGAATTTGTACATTTTCTTTGTCCATGAGAATTCACAACAAACATTAAATATCTGTCTATATTTCTGTGATGAGGTATTGTAATATTTACACTGTTTGGACTGTTCTCCTCATCCTTGTCATATTCACATGCCCCAGCGGATAAAAGTGTTGGTTGGATCCAGTCACTTGATTCAAAGAATTGTGACTTCAATACCTAGCTACTGCAGTGGTGAACAAAAACTTGGAGAGTTGAGTTAAAGGAAGATGACTGAGACATCCAGAAGAGGCATGGCAGGTGGAACTAGAACAGCCTAACCTGATGGATGAAATAAAGGGTTCAGTTCAAAATTCCAATCACCTGAAGAAGGCTGGAGTTTACAACAGCGAAAACGTTGTAAATATGACAATAAAGATGAGGACCACAGTCTGAACAATGTAAATAAAAGATATTAAACACTATTTATTTATTAGATTATTTATTTACATAAATAATTTTATATTTACAAAATTGGGAAAACAAAGTTAAAGCACAATCCAAGAGTGTTGCAGCGAAACTTCTACATACTCTGATCCAAGCAAACGCTCTGTACTCTGAGCCCCACCCCTGCCTGCAACTGTACAATCCACTATTAATTACTATTTCCAATCATGCATGCAAATGTCCCATGGTATTAAAAAGAGTATCATCATGCATACATAGTGGGGTGATTGCAAATAGCCGCTCCTGGTGACCATGCATGACACCGTCGTCCCTTTGTGAAGTTGGCCATGTTAGATTTACACACCAAACAGGTACATGCCTGATTTGCCTGGTGAGGTAAGTGTATTTTCCCTCTGATGTCACTATCACATAAGTGGCAGGGCGATAGTGACCACCTTCGCTGAGTGCTTCTTCATGGGGGAGATGGCTCTTTTGCCTGCATTCCTCCTGCATCGGTGCCCATAGAATCTCTCTTGTTCCCAGTCTCCTCACTACCATCATCAGCTGTCTATTACAGTTGTTTCTGGGTCTGTAGGTGGATTGCTTGATCCCATTTTAATAGGCAGTAGTCCCAAAGTCACTCTCAGACGACGCGCTACTCCCTTCATCTTCCTTCGGGGCGGTCAATCAATAATGAGGGTGATCGATATTTTTTTTAGATTTTTTTTTTTTAGATTTATTTTCTTATATACATAGATATTTTTTTATAAAATTATGAATAACAACCTTGTTCTCATATTTCTTTTTAAAATGGTCAGTAATAAATACTGCAATGTAACTGATTCATATATTTTGAAAATTTGGCAGATTTTTCTAAATGTTTGAATAAAAGGTTTCCTTTTCAAATTTCTTTCTTTATAAAATGGTAAATAATAAAGGTTTCATTGTACTTTTTTCACATATTTTTATAATCTTGTAAATAATCCTTGCTGAGTGAGTATTGGTTGTATACAATAATAGTGGTATCAAGGGAATAACTGTCCTTTTTGAAACACTATCTTTTTGTGTGTGTATGAAGGTTAAATTTTGCTGGTTTATCTTTTCACCCTCTTTCCCAGTCCTTGTTCTGCTATCCATTTATACAAGCTTATTAGCTAGGTTAGTCTCTGCTTTTCTCTGTTTCTTATATGTCCTCTGAGTGTCAAATTTTCCATGCCCTCTATTCTCATTATGTGTCTGAAAAATTTCAATTATCTTTTTCTGCTTCTAAGTACAAATGTCCTTTTTCTTTCCCTTTTTCCTTAAAACTTTCTTATTGCTCACATATTCCCTCCATGGAATTCTTGTCCTGGTTACGACGTTAAACTGCATCCAACAGCAAGGCCTCTGATCAGGAGGTTTTGAGGAAGCATGGAACCACCTCTTAATTGCTGGTGTTCCCAGGTCCACCCTGACCCGGGGTGGTAGCACCTGTTGGGGTCCCAGCTATGGGCAAATAGTGAACTTCCAGGTCTTTTCCAGCACATTTCTTTTTGAAAAAATATTATTGCCAGCTATACGTTTTTGAAAAAATATTATTACCAGCTATACGTTTTTTGAAAAACAATATTACAAACTATACTTTTTTTGAAAACCCCCCCCCCAAAAAAACCTTTTCAGCATTAAATGGCCCAACGAAGCTCGATATGCTGGTTAAACAAACAACCAATCTATCCATGGAATTCTCAGCATCATTTTGTAGAACTATAGCTCTGTTGGCTGTGAGGTAATTATCCAGTATCTACTGCAATAAAAGTGGTCCAATATTGCATAACTGTCTTTTCTTTGATTCTAATGACATGTTCTTGTTTCTTAATACTTTCCTTAGCATTTGGAAGGCATCTTTCAATATTCCAATGTGCCTTCAGATTTCAGTGTTTCATTTTTCTTCCTTTGCTAAAACTCTTCCCAGATATATCAGTGAAAAAAAATTTGTGGTTTTGCCATTAATTTCATGTAGTGAAAGAGATAATCAGTTACCCCGAAAAAAAGCTTGTGTTTTGTGTGCGATCTGCCGAAGAAAAATTACCAAAAAGTAGTTAGCAAAAATCTACTTCAATGACTAGAATCTATGCTAATGTTCTTCCCTCCCCTGAATGGCATGACCATCAGAACAAGGCCGATACCTTAACCAGGGTACCCCAAAAATGGCTTGACGCTGTTAAGAAAGAGGTAGAGCCGGTAAGACATGTCTGTGCAACATCAGCGAGTGACCGTAACTCAGATTTACTAAAATCTGTGCATTGCCAAAGCAGGCATCCCGGTGTAAAACGGACCCTATATTTCGTGAGGCAGATTGATCCCTCCGTATCCAAAGCTGCTGTCAGGGCAGTGGTCAGGGAATGCAAGGAGTGTCAGGCCATTGACCCAGCACCTGTGCAATGGCCAAAAGGACAACTGAGTGATGTCTATTACTACTACATTTCAAAGATGAGGTCTGAAAGAATAAAATCTTTATTTAATGAATTTTGTACAGACTTTTCTTTTGCTGTTTTCTTCAAAGAACTTAATTTTCTTCTCTTGTAGGATGTGATGCCACAGATTTGGTACTGGTTACTAATGCTACTACAGCTATAAACTGTGTTATCAGAGGAATAAAGTTTCAAAAGGGGGATACCATTTTCTTCCTTAGTACTACTTATGGTAAGTCTGTTATTTTAGTTGAATCAAAAAAGCTAGTGAAATATTTCAAAGAATTAGATATTGCACAATTCCTGATATACTTTTTTAATATTTGTCTTAATATTTGTTTTAATATTTTTTGTTTTATCCACATTACAGCCATGTACCTCATCTCACCTTCATGGGAGAGCATGTAACTACACCTGTATTCTTTGTTTTTTTATAGTATCGTTTACTTTTTTGTTGTTTTTTTTTAACCATTTCACCTCAAGCAAGGCAATAAAGCCACTAAGATGTAAGAGGCTTTTGAGTGTAAAAAAATATGAGAAAAAGAAAAACATTAAGAGAGAACAATAAAGGGACAAAAATTAAGACGATAACGATTGATATTAAATTTTTAAGCATCAAAGTTAAACTGGAAGAGAATTCCACAGGCAAGAAGTGTGAAACTGTTAGCATAGAACTTACATTTACATTTAGAGATTTTGACTGGCAACTAGGTTTCATCATTTTACAATCTAATACAGCGTTTAAATTTATAAGGTCTAGGCACCAAAGAGGAAAGCTCATTAAAACAATTACCATGGAAATATTTACAGAAAAGACACAGGGAAGCTACATTGCAGTGATGGGAAAGAAGTGACTGATGCTGAGATGTCAGGACTGATAACATTGCAGATTCATCTTTGGATTTTATCAAGAATCTCTAAATACATAGATGCCTCAGTTTCCTAAATACAGATACCAGTAAATATTCCATCAATACAAGGCCCAAGAGCCACTCAAGATAAAGGGTTACTGAATGAGGTCATTGTAAGAGTGTAAAGAAAGTATGTAAGTAAGTACATATGAGGATATGTAGGATAGATAATGTTTGAACTTAGTCTTGAAGAGGTTAAGATCATAGTGATCAGGGAAAACATCCCCTCGCAAGTCTGTTTCATATAATAGCAGTTCTGGAGAAGAGGCTTTCTGTGTGACACTTCCTCCTTACAAATGGAATATGAAAAGAATGAGGATGAGTTGACCCTGTGTACATACCATGGCCAATCCAATCCAAGTGAGAAATACGAGAAAAACTGTTAGCATAGACTCTAGAGGTGCATCTAGCCAACTCGGCTGTAAGTTAATGGCGATCTCGACGCCAGTCTTGTGCTGTGCTTAAATTCAAAATGTCTACGCACCATAATGAAGAGCTCATCCAAACAATTACCAATGAAAGTATTTATAGAAAAGGCACAGGGAGGCAACCTTATGGTGGGGGAAAAGTGACTGAATCCGAGATAGCAGATCAGTTATCTAGGTTTTTGGAGGTGTACCCTTACACTTTTATATCATCTGTATAGATATTTCTTATTGACCTGAGCATGTTTTTAGGCAGATTGTTAATGTAAAACAGCAAGAAGAGCCTTGGTGAATGCAAGCATTCATCGCATGTGATAAATGCCTGGCCATTAATGATGACCGTATTTTGCATCTTGTGTTTTACCATTACATTCTATCTTATTTACTCAACCTAACTTTCCAGGAACCAAATTAGGTATTATGGGATTGAACATAGCATGCAAAACAAAAAGAAAGAACAGCGAGTCTGTCTAATCTCTTGTCTGGCAGTAAATACTAGATAATATCATCACTTCTTCTTCATCTGCAGGACATAGTTGATCATGGCTCTCCACAATTTCCTGTACTTTGTAGCTCCAAATAAATTTTGTCTTTTCGTTATTTCTCCTAAACATTGTTCCACCATCCATTTACTTAAGCTCATTCTTCTTCTTCTTTTTCTATGCGTCGTGGCCCTTCAGGAGGTTAACGGTCATGGCTCTCCACAATTTCCTGTCCTTTGTAGCTCTTAATAAATTTTGTCCTTTGGTTATTTCTCCAAAACACTGTTCTGCCTTCCATTTATTCAATTTCTCTAGGTGGGTTATGCATTGTTTTCCTCTGTCCCTCTTGCCTCCAATCTGTCTTGTGAGTATCAGATTTTCCAAGCCCTCCTTCCTCATTGTTATGCATTGTTTCCCTCTTGCCTCCAATCTGTCCTATGATTATCAAATTTTCCAAGCCCTCCTTCCTCATTATGTTATACGTTGTTTTCTTCTGTCCCTCTTGTCTCCAATCTGTCCTGTGAGTATCAGATTTTCCAAGCCCACTCTCCTAATTATGTACCCTAAAAATTTCAGCTGTCTCTTAATGATGTTACGTTTGAGTTTGCTTTTTGTTTCCAATTTCTCTATGACTTTGTCGGTGCTTACACATTCGGTCCATGGTATCCTCAGCATCTTTCTGTAGAACAACATTTCTGATAATATCATCAAAAATGAAAAAGACCTGAAGTGACAGAGATGTCGTTTTAACAAGAAATGTTGAATAATATAGAAGCAAGGAAATTTTAAGGTGAGCACAAAGTACAAAGAAACTGTTGCTAACAGCTGAAATTTTGGGAATACATTGTGAGGAAGGAAGGCAAGGAAAGTTTAACACTCACAGGGCACAAATACAAGAGAAGCAGAGGAAATCATTAAGCCACCACCTTGGCACGTTTTTGCAGTTGGATGGAGAAATACAAAAACAGCCATAATAGAGCAGCAAAAGATAGGAAGCTGTGGAGAGTCATGATTGTCTACATCTTGAAGGGACATACCAGATAGCAGGATAAAGAGATGATGATTTTATAAAAATGTTGAAAAACAAAATCTATAATAATTCTTTGAATCAGAACTTTTTTTCTTCATATCTAAGATATAAGAGCAGTTTTTAAAAATTACAGAGTTGTAGGTTATCAGCATTTGATTAGCAAATGAAAAATAATGTAATTTTGTCAATATTTCAATGTTTATTTACATCATATGCAGGACCATTTGACTGGAAAGAATATATTTGTGTATATAAGATGATAAAACAGTTATTTAATAAATAAAGAGACATGACGGCAAAGCATAACAGCGGTGACAGTAGCATTGAATAAGGCCAAACATGTCATCAGCAGGCATTTGATTTAAGACTTCAAGCTCTAGCTTCTGGCTTGACACACAGGACAACAGACTTTTGCAGATTAAGGCATTGGTTTGTGAATTTGATGTCACAGTAATTGTGAGTTGGATGGATTAGTACAGATTTGTACTCAGTTGAAACGAGGTGAGCAATAAAGAAGCCATGTTAAATACAAACTGAACAAGATATCCTTAGAAATGGTTAGGAGAATAAAAAAACAAGCTACCCATCCACAGATTAAATAGTCTTATCCAGATTGATAGACACCTGAAGAATGTAGTAATTAAAACTTATCAATAATAACAGATAAAAAAATATATAGTAATTATTAGCAATTAAAATAAATACTAGTCACTTTTAATGGTGAAAAGAAAAACTCAATAATGTTAATAATAAATACCGGTCAGTAATAATAATAATAGTTAATAATAAATACAGAGTAGTAATAATAGTTAATAATAAATACCGGTCAGTAATAATAATAATAGTTAATAATAAATACAGAGTAGTAATAATAGTTAATAATAAATACCGGTCAGTAATAATAATAATAGTTAATAATAAATACAGAGTAGTAATAATAGTTAAAAGAAGTTGCGGTGTGAACGATTGAGGAAGAAAAAATGGAGAAGAAAAACTGAGTTACGTCAACTTACCGCCCCCCCCCCCGACAACAGATGTCTGCGGAAGGAAGAAATGAAGTAAACAGAAAACAGCAAGAGGGGAGAATTTATTAAGTGAAATGGGGAATTCTGGGAGAAAAGTAATGGTAATATTAAGTTTCCTTATAAGGAAACATTTGGCATTCGTTGATTGAGTAGCCAGTACTGCTGTCAGTTATAATTTATAAAAACTTTCTCTTAAAACAATTTTTTTAGGAAAACAGGTTTCTCAAGTCCAGTAGCTGTTATTGCTCTTTCAAATATTGATGGGGGTTTCCTTTCTAACCCTTCATTTGAAGAAATGGGGAACATCAACATCTTGATAATGTCACTATTTTCTTTTGGGGCTATATGTGATATCCATTTTACTTGTTGCTGTTATTGAATGTCCTTAAGCAATGTGGTTTCTGTTATTTGGTACAGTTCCTTGTGATTCTGTGGTATCAGCCCACATGGTTCAAAGAAGGAGATGGTCTTCATTAAAACTGTCTGGCTTCATTTGCTCAAAGACATTTTTAACCATTGATCTGATAGAGCAGATGTATATTGGCCCGGAGACTCTTTATCCTGTGGCATGAGGAATTGTTACAGTCAGAGACCTCCAGGCTGCAGTAGATGACCAGGACTTCTACATGTGACATCCATACTTTGGTGCGCTCCATGCTGACACTGCCTTCATGGCTGTTAGATCGATAAGAGATCTCATCTGCCACGCCACTAGCAGTCACACTTCATATGCAATAGAGCTGACAGACCCAAAATTATTGAGGGTTTAGGTCTGTTAACTATCCTTACATGGTTTGTTCACCAGTCAAAGCAATTTACCAAGTTGGTATCTGTTGCATGTAAACAGTTATTTGGGGCCAGAGATGAGTTGGATGCTGGGTGGGGCCAACCTGGACAAGCTACTATCAAAGGAATATGACTGTTTCACCACTGGAGTTGCTATCCCTCCCAAACACTGACATATTTGAGGATATAGGATTTAATTCAGCTATTATTGGATAAATGTCAAGTTAATTTATGAGATAAAGTAGTGTTAATGTAACTAATGTCAAATTGTATCAGTAAAACAGATTTTTAGTTGAAGCAAGCTCTCTTCATGCAATATAATCTCCTTTCTTCTTTAGTTACCATAGTGCTAGATTAACATAAGTTTAGTAAATTTCATTAACGATAATAGATTCATTGATGTTGAAAGTTTTCTTGCTTTTTTTCTGATGGAGGATATTTAAATTTTTTCTTCTTTTCAGGTGCTGTAAAGAAGTTGCTGAAAGAGGTTTCTGAAGAAAAAGAATTGCACCTACAGGAAGTGCAGTTGGTGCCACCAGTTACATGTAAAGAACAGGTATTTTTTAAATTTATTTGTTTTATGTATTTTTGAATGCAAAAACTCATGAATTGCATAGCAGTCAGGAACCAAAAAGAAGGCTAGATGTCCATCAAAAAATCTGTGAAGGCAAATAACGTAATTTTAGCAAGAATAGGGCAAAAGATAATGTGCAATAATCCTTCTTGGAAGAAAATGAAAATTATCGGTCTTGCTGGAAAAGCTATTGGCAAAAATAAAAATATTTTAAATGTATGTGTTGAACGGGAAGACCTGTTTTGGCTTGATTTGGGGGAAAAACGTGGGAGAGTGGAAAGACTTTTTATAGTTAAGAAAGAAAATCTACAGGAAGTCTCTTGTGAAAGCAATCCTCTTGAAAAGGAATTTTCAGGCAACAAGGAAATTAGCTTACTTTCAACAGTCAATATTGCAGAATACGCTGAAGCTAAAAAGAAGGAATTACATAACTGGGCTGAAAACAGTGTCTTCTGTTGTATCAAACTCAGGCCAAAATAAAATTACAAAAATGGTTTAGCGCAATATGCTGTCTCAATTATCTTTGTCAAGAAAATGGGAAGAATGCAGAATAACAGACAAAAGATCAAGATTTGTGCTGTCATTATATCAACAAAAAAAACATGACTAAATTCATACAAAATGAAAATTGATGAATTTAAAGAAATTATAAAAGATGAGAAACTAATGCCTTTTTTTATTTAATAATCAATCAAATAATAAAAAAATTAGTCTGTTAATGTGGTGTCTGTATGGAAATAAAGAAAATGATGAAAAATCATCTGATTTGGGACTGTTCTGTCAAATCTTTTTTTTTTTTTTTTTACTCACTTCACCTCCAGTAAGGCAAGAGAGCCACTAAGATGCTGAGGGTGACTGGGTGTAAAAGATTATAAGAAAAACATTATTAAGGAGTGAGAACAATATAAGAACAGAATTTAAGAGAACAGAAGATGATGATTGACATTGTATTTAAATCTTTGAAGTACCAACTTGTCTGGAAAGCCAGAAGCCAGAAGAAAGTTCGACAATCAAGAAGTATGATAGAAGAAACTGTTAGCATAGAACTTACATCTAGCTATTTTGACGGTAAAAGGCGAAGATCTTACCACCAATCTATTAATGTACTTAAATTCATAGAATCTAGGTATCATAGAGGAAAGTTCCTCAGGACATTTACAATAAAAATATTTGTAGAAAAAGCAAAAGTAAGCAAACAGTAAGAAACATATCAATGAGAAAGAATTCATTTTTTTTCAAAATTTTAAAATGGACATTATATAATCTTAATATTTATTCATGATTCAAGGAATACGTCCAGTGGTTGATATTAACAGAGTACAATTTATAAATAAAATTGTAGACTGGTTCAGGTTTTATGAAGGTTTGTGTTGATAACAAAAAAAAATTGTTATTCCTGGAACTGTAGTGGAAATTGTGATGAAACTTTGTGTACAAAATGGAGGAAGAGAAATGGACCAGTAGTGGGTTTTTGGTGAACTTTAAAAGAACTGACATTTTGCTATAGAGTTTGTCAAAGACAGAAGCAGAGAAAATCTGGAAAGGTTAAAAAATACAAAAAACAAATACATTGGGACGCTATAATTATATGTGATGACTAGAGTGCTTTTAATGACTTAAAATTGGATTTAATTATGAAACCATTATCTATGAAGAAAATTTTGTTTTCCAGAATTCCTGGTTCTACATAGAATCATGTTTTTATTTTTTAAGTCACCTAGAGAACTCCTTCTCTAAAGTGCAACAATCTTCTGCAACTGTTGAAGACAGCTGACATCAACTGGTTGTCTTAGGTTATAGGCGATTTTAACCTATTTGTCTGAATCAGACTTCTCTTACAGATTTCTTTCTTGGTTTCCATTAGCCAATTTAATAAAAACTAAACTGATACCAGTCTACAATGATGTTTTTTTTTTTATATTTTCTCTTAATGAAAGTTTGCCAAAATCTATTCCTACTTTTTCTTGAACTTATAGATTCAGCTTTTGTGATACTTTTAAAAGACAATTGATTTTATATCTGTTTTTGTCTCTCATCAGAAAAAGTTCCTTCCTTCTAAGCCTAAAGTGTTCTTAATATACAATCTGCCTCTGAATTTCTGAGATGTTCTTGGTCATAATATTCACAATGTTTAGACATTGCTAACCAAGGTTTCTGTCATGTGTAATAACTGGTGACCCATAGACATATGAAGTCACAAAGACTACAAAGAGCTACAGCTATTACCATGAGGCATTTCAGTGCCTACTACTTCCCATCAGCCAGTAACACTACATGGCACTGGTGATATCTAAAGAACTGAACAAAGAACTAAAACAAATTAATGACTTTTTCATTACTTTTGAACAACAGTTAATTGATTTGTAACGTAGGAAGTTAGGGTTACAAAAATGTCCTAATCCTAATGTATATAATGTTTATTGCTTAGCTTTTTACTGGATAGCAAATTTATATCTAAATAATAAAGTCACCCAACATTGAAGGTCTTATGCTTTCAGGGCAAATCATTGTTGCATAATGTGGTTTTATTATATTAAAATAATGCAGAGACTGAAACAAAGTTTGTATCTGAGATTGTACAAGGACAATTATTTTGAGGATTTTGGCAGAGAGCCAATGCTGTATCTGTTGGAGTTCAACCAAAGTTTATAATGAGAAAGTCTTAATAAATCTATCTGTTAAAATTTATTTAAAGAAAGTTTTAGGTATTTTAAAATTCCAGTACACCTTCCTTAAGTGGATTTATATTGTAAGTATAAACTAGTAGGGTGCTTTGGAATGAATAATAATCTATTCTTAGAGGTTATTATGACTAAAATGAGCTTGATTTTTTCTGGGTCCTTAGTCTTATTTTTTATTGCTCGATTGAAAACAAAAAGTGATCAGTATCCTCCATCTTGGTTGGTGACTTACTGTGTCACAAGTTGAATAAACTCTACCCACCAAATAGATAGCAAAGTAATGGCCCATCTCTTGTTCCATCTATTTTGGAGTAAAGGGGGGTTCGATCCTGGAAGGAAAGTCAGTCCTTGAGAAACCAGATCTTCAAGAACATTGCACATGTGGGGGCAACTGAAATGTCCACACACTCTTCCAAAGTGGACAATTAGAACAAGCGTTAAAAGATATATTCCACTACAGCATTGATATCCTGAAAGGTTGGTAAAACTCACTGGAGAAGCCAAGGATAATTAATCAGTAGTGAGATGACAGTCGTATACTCAGGCCAAGAAAAGCCCCACACCTTGAGATTATCTTGAACAAGCAGGCTTTAAAAGTGCTGATCAAATGGCAATTGGATGACCACTATTATCACAGCATGGTTCTATGACAGACATGCCAAAGTAACAGTGAGGTGACTCATATGAAGTCACAAAGACGATAAATAAGTGCCTATCATTTCCCGTGAGTAAGTAACAGTAAACTACAACAGTGTCACCAATATCTAAAGAACCGATCAAACATTTATCACTGGGTAACTATGAAGAGGAACAAGCCTGGTTTAGGATAATAGCAGCTAAATCTAGAGCAAAAAACGCTGAAGGGTTTTAAATCAGTCAGAGGAGAAAACCAAATAACTGATCTTTTCTTAGCAACTGCTCGTTGTGAGGCCATTATAAAATTATCAGCAAGACAGTTGGAGCAACCGACATTTGATGATATAACTCGACTAATAGTGAAGAACATAGCACCCAAGAAAAATCTGGTGAATGCAGAGAGAGCTAAGTTGATTAATATTTATCAAAGAGTGAATGAACCATTTATTGAATATGATCTTTGTTTAAAACAGGCTACTAAATATTGTGAATTTGAGAAGCTGTGATTGGAAAACCAGTCAGTTGAAGAGGATTTGATCCAAATGAAATTGGTAAAAGGCCTTCAAAATGAGGAGTATCAGCAAATGACTCTAATGTATTACAACTGGGAAAGTTGTCACTAAAACAGTGTGTTGAATTTGTTCAGCAAAAAGAATTAATTGGGAAATTTAATAGAACAAAAGTTACAGATCTAGTAGAGGAAATGGACACATATGCCATAAAGAAAAAAAAAAGATAAAAGTGTTCCTTTTGTGGATATCAACATCAAAGAGAAAAACAAAAATGTCCGGCTTATAAAAAAAAAATGTGAAAAGTCTTTCAAAATGAATCATTTTAAATGCAAATATAAATTAAAAAAGAAAAACATATAGACGGTCCAACAAAATGAAGAGGAAACAAGTATGGTCATCTTTTCAGTGAAAAAAAGAAATAAAAAATAGTTATTAAAAATTCAAATCAATAATGTTTTATTGGACATGCAACTAGATACAGGAAGTGACATGACATTAATACCCAGAAATTTCTGAAAGAAATTAGGAAAGCCAAGATTAAAGAATAGTCTTGTCTGATTGACTCGGTTCAATGGATCCATGATAAAACATCGGGCTATTTTAAAGCCTATGTGGAACTAAAAAATAAGTTTGATTTATTACCAATTATTGCGGAACACTGTGAAAAGAATCACGGTCTAATAGGAAATGACGCATTGTACATAAATTCGACAAAATTAGTAAACAGTCAAGGCAGAAGAAACTGGAACGTTAAAAAAAACTACGAAGCAAAGTTAAAACTAAAGGAAAATGTCCCCCCCCTCATATTTTCAAGCATGAAAAGTGCCAGTCCATCTATTGCCAACAGTTGTGGAAAAACTAAAAGAATTACTGGAACAAGATCTACTTGAATGAGTTCCACCAGAAGGGAGCCAATTGGTCCCCCCGTTAATAATTTCAAGAAAGAAGGATGGGGATCTGTGCATTTGTGGGGGTGACTATAAAATAGGTGTAAACCACAAAATATGTGCAGACTCACATCCTGTCCCTAATGTAGAATGGATTTTGAACGCCCTTACAGGTATGAAAACATTCTCTAAAATTGCTCTAAAGTTGACATACCATTGGTGAAGACTTTAAAGAAGTCTCAACAAAATAGGCTTATTAAGATGGAGAAGAATGCCATATGGAATTAAAAATGCATGTGCAATTTTTCAAAGCTTATAGAGTGAATTATTGGTAGCGATATAAAAAAAAAATACAATATACTACCAGGATGACATTTGTCTTGGTATTATTAACAATGAAGTACTAAAATGGAAAACTAGTATGGTTTTGAATAATTTAAAAACTGCTGGATTAACAATTAATGAAAAAAATGTGTGCACAACACTAAAAAAATATTTTTGGGATATTCCATATCTAATGAAGTCCTATCACCAGACCAATTGTTAATTGACAAAATATTAAAAGTTGAAATACCTAAGAACAAAAAAGAATTGGAATCTTTATTAGGACTTGTAAATTTCTACAGAGAATATGTAGAGTGATACTCCAAATTGACAGAACCGTTTGCTGCTTTGAGAAAAAAGAATGTGGAATTTATTTGGACAAAACAGCAAATGACATTTGAAAATTTAAAAACTGTTCTGGCAAAAAAGCCAGTGGTATAAATATTTGAGACTAGAAAGGAAATGGTAGCAAGAACTGATGCAAGTGAAGACTCGATTTCAGGAACATTAGCTCAGGATGGTCATGTATCTCTCAAGAAAATTATCAGCAACAGAATTGAATTATTCAAATGTTGAGAAATAAGTGTTGGCCATAATATGGATGACAAATAGAGCTTGTCAGTTTTTTATTGGTGATCTCCCTTCTCTCTCCATCCCCTGTGGGATCATGTTGAGATCATAGACAGGGAACACCATTGGAAAATTCGTAAACTTAAGGAATCAGCACATATGCTAGGCCACACAAATCTCCTGAGTCGACCAAGCATAGAAATAAATACAATATGGGAACCAGTAATAAGGAGTGCCAGAGAAAAGCAATGATAACAAAGTTGCAATATGAGATCTGGTAAAACATGCAATGATAACAGCAAAATTGCAATATGAGCACTGGTAAAAAATGTTTGCTGAAAACATTAGGTTTATAATACCCAAAAATTCATACTCAGATGTCCTCAAGGACACATGGCACAGTGGATAAAGGCGTTGGTTAGATCCAGTGACAGATCCAAAAGAGTGTGAGTTCAATACCCGGTTAAGGCAGTGGAGAACTTTCAGAGGGAAAATTAGCAGGAGATAACTGATAACTGACATCCTTCAAACATGGCACGTGGAACTAGAACAGTCTACCCCAGTGATCGAAATAAAGGGTTCAGTTCGAAATTCCAACCACCTGAAGAAGGCCGGAGCGTACAACGGCCGAAACGTTGTGACAAATATGGCGACAAAGATGAGGACAATAGTCCGACTAATGTAAATACTGTACATAATACCTCATCTCAGAAATATAGACAGACATATTTAATCCTAGGAAGGAATTCTAGGGTGGGCCTTAATGTTAATGGCATTTGATTCTGATATTGAGTATGTGAAAGGCAATACCATTTTGCATGTAGATGTTTTGTTGAGATTGTGGTTCATTACTTCTGAAAGTGAGAAAGAGGAGGAAAAATTTGAAGATACTTTCTTACACTTGGTCGAAACTGATATTTTGTCAGTAGCTGAGGACAAAAAGCAAGATCTACTGAACTAATTCAGGATAAAAAATAATAAGTGGAATAATTGCTCATGGGCAGAAAGTTGTTTTAAAGAGATTAAACACAAATTAAATAGAAAAGGGTGTAATTTGTAATGGAGACATAGTGGTTCCACCAGCAATGCAAGGGAGCAAAATTATAAAAAGCATGCATGATGATGTTCATTGTGGAATAACATCTACACAAAGGAGATTTAGGCTAGAGGTATGGTGGCCAGGCTATTCTACAGTTGGAGAATACATAAAAAGGAGTAAAATGTGCATTTAAAGAAGAAAATTCAGACAGATAAAAACACATAGATGGCCTAAAGGTTCCTAAGCTTGGGACAGAGTACACATGGATCCTGACCCTGTTAATGGAGTGAGATTATTACTAATACTGGTTGATTCGTATTCAGGCTGGCCAGAACTAATACAGGGTTCCAACAAAAGAAGTTTGACCATGAATCAAGCGTTAAGGATCATATCTTCAAGAAACGGAATTCTGAAAATGCTTGTATCTGACAATGCTGCAGAGTTCTGTGATGAGGAGCTATGTCAATGGTTGAACAAAATTGGATGCAAACCATATAAAACTCCACTGTACCATCAGCAATTAAATGGATTAACAGAAAGGATGATGCAAACTATAAAAAATGGATTGAAAAAATGTGCAAAACAGAAAGAAATGATGGAAACATTTCTTCCTAGATTGTTGCTAAGTTCTGGGACAATATGACATGCTGGAAGATGGAAAAGCTTGTCTGCTCTCATGGGTAGACAAATCAGAGGTCCATTAACCATGTCTGATGACACAAATGAAAAACTGTGGTATAAAAAGAATAATGCCTCTAATCTACAAGAGGCAAGATTCATGATGCAAAGTGGACAGAACTCTATGATAATAGAAAACGATGGAAATGGGATATTAGCGCATGCAGACCAAATTAGATTGCAATACGATAGCGATGAAGAAATGTACAGTGAGCCTGAAAGTAATGAAGGCGAAAGTGTCATGTCAAGGCAAGGCAAACATGACAGTGAAATCGAGAGTAATATAGACTCTGAAGATGGACAATTGTTGGAGAAACACTTCTATGAAAAAAGATCATGATCTCCCAATCTTTTAGGGAGAAGGAGGAAGATAGTGAGGAGACAAAAGCTCCCAGAAGTATTACCAGGAAAAATAGGAGGTAAAACCTCTTTGGTACAGGAGATGAGGCGACTCATTCACAGATGAAGTTACAAAGACTATAAATAGCTACAGCTATTACTCATGAGGCAGTTGAGTGCATACTACTTCCCATGAGTTAGTAGAAGCACATTTTTATTGCTTCAAGTTTCTTCATCTGTGAGGAGATTATCCAGAATTCACTGACATATACGAGGACTGATGTTAAATAACAGTTCAGCAATCTTTTCTTGGTTTCTAATGATTTTTTTTGTTTCTTAATACTTTGCTTAACTTTTAGAAGCCATCTTTCACTATCTCAATGCATCTTCAGATTTCTGTGTTGTACTTCCTGTCCTCTGTTAATACACCTCACCAAACCTATTTTTTATCAATGCAATGAGAAAATTGTCCAAAATTACAATGGACACCTGCTTATTAACCTGTGTTTAGGTAATAGTTTCCAGCTCCCCCTGGTCATTTACCTGACATGCAACACCATACAATAAATGAGTGGAGAAAATTGTTTTTTATTTCATATTAAAAATTATTATACTTCACTCTAAAGCAGTGTTTAGTGAAGTACTATTAAAGAATCGTTTAATACTATAAGGAGTTTCATCTTCACTGTGCGGTTCTTATTTATTTATGTTTGGGTCGACATAATTTTACTAGAGGCAGTGATTTATGTGTTTTACGTTGTAGTTTTGTTGAAGTTATATTTTGGAATACAGTTTGATTTCTGTAAAATTGGATTAATGTCATGAAAGGGTTATTTCATGTTGATTGATATAGTGTTGTTATATTTTTCTATAAATAGGTATTGTTGGTAAATTTTCATATAAAACCATATTGCTGGTATTTTTATTATAGAAATGTATTTTTATACATTTATAGGGTTTTGTTTTTGTTTGGTGGGGGTTCACTATTTGCCCATAACTAGGACTCTAACAGGTGCTACCACCTCGGATCAGAGTGGACCTGGGGACAACAGCAATTAAGAGATGTTTCCACACTCCTAAAAATTTCCAGTTTACCCATTAGAGGCCTTGATGCTCAATGTAGTTCATTGTCTTACCCAGAACTAACTTTGGTGGTTCAATTGTAGCCTTGTGGCAAGTCTGTTTGTGTAGAAATGTAATACAAGAATTGAACTCGTATGCCTATCAATCAATTGATTCAACTGATTGATTAACTCTATTGATGACGTGTATGATCCTTAAGTTGGTTGGTTGATTTTGTTTAGTGGCATATCAATCCTTAATATTTAATGCTAAAATCAAAATAATTTGAACACAATTTTATAGCTTCAATTAAATATATTTTGAGCACAATTGTATGCCTTCAACTACAGATAAGATGTATTGTTGGTCTTTTTTATATAAAAATGTATTTCTGGTATTTTTACTATTGAATTGTATTTTTATACTTTCATAATGTTCATATTTGGAGGTTTGCTATTTTCCCATATCGCTCTCCCGTCGAACTCGACGTATGAGGGTCAGACAGATCAGTTCCCAGAAACTGAAAGCCCGACAGCCACACAGGATTTGATTATAGTGGTGAAGGCTTTGTGCAGGGCCATCCACACTTTTTGGAGGGACGAATACAGGGACCTGGTGCAACGGATGCCACAAGGTCCCCAAACGACCCTCCGCAGGTTTTGAATTCAGAGTTGTCCTTCTCCTAGACCAGTTGCCATCCAAGGCTATAGAACCCAGTCTGTCCTGCTATTTACCCATAGTTGGAGGGAGAAGAAGAGTATTCACACCTTTCCCAAGGGTATTAGCACGTAAGTGAATGTAATGGAATCGACTGGAATTCGAACTTGGCTCTCCGATTCCTCAATCCAAGCCGTTATCCATTACTCCACCGTCCCATAACTGGGACCCTAACAGGTGCTACTGCCATGGGTCAAGGTGGACCTGGGAACAACAGTAATTAAGAGATGGTTCCACACTCTTCAAAACCTCCAATCTCCTGATTAGAGGCCTTGCTGCCGGATGTAGCTTATTGTCATACCCAGGATGTGAGAGAAAGGAAGAGAATATCCCACTATATGCTCAATCCCTGGGTCAGGCTGGGCCTGGGAACAACAGCAATTAAGAGGTGGTTCCACACGTCTTAAAACCTCCAATCTCCTGATTAGAGGCCTTGCTGCTGGATGTAGTTTATCATCATACCCAGGACAGGTCCTTCAGTCTGTCAAAAAATAAGTATATATAGGTGCATATAAATATTGCTTTTAATTGAGAGTATAGAAATTAGATTTATTTTATTGATCTGCTTATAGATTATTGATTTATATATTTACAGATAATTGATCTGGTTGACAGTAACCTGAAGAGTGGAACTCGATTGGCTGTGTTTGATCACGTTTCCAGTAATTTTCCTTTGGTGATGCCATTAAAAGAAATCCTTCCAATTTGCAAAAAAAGGTTTTATATATTTCACTTTTACTGGTATTTGTTTTTGACTTCCTATGAGCTTTCTCTTGACCAATCATCTTTCTTTTCTACTTTTTACTTCTTCGTCATCATTGCATTTCATTCATCACATTTCAAAGTTGCAATTTATAATTTGTCATTTTTTTCATGTTTTTCTGCCTTTTTTCAGATTACTCCATCATCTTTTTGCACTGTGTTTTTTCTTTCCTTAGCTATTCCAGTACAAATATAACAGATATAATTTTTTTCAAAATGTTTTTTACTGCCATTTTATTTGGCTATTAAACTATTTCTAAACATTTTTCAGCCAATCAGGTCCAATTCATTTATTTTGTCATTCTTTTATTGTTAATTTTAAATTATTTTTAGCTGTTTATTTTAGATGTTATTCTTTTATTTATTTATTTGTTTTTTTTTCTTTTGACTGGCAGTATTTTGTATTGATATTTTTCAATGAGTCAGGCAGCAGATTTTACGCACCATGTCTGCTTTCTGATTAGTTACTTTTCTTTCTGAAATCCATTGGACAATTTTTGCTGCCATTATTTGAAAAATCTCCGATATTTTCCAACCAAACACTTTTTTCTTTGAAAAAAAACCAAACTTCTGATGTCTCCTGATTTCATAATGGAATCAAGATAACTTTTTAGTTGTTGTTTTCATGCAGATTACATTCAATCTTAGTTTTTTTTCTGTTATTTATCTCTTAAACAAAACTCTCAACCATCTATAAAATATATATGTTGATTTTAAATCAATTTTTTGAATTAGAAACATATTTCAAATTAATGATTTTTTTTCATTTCTTCAAGAATGCACCAATTCCATCAGCTCTATGTGTCTTGGTCACATGTATCTGGTTCTTCATTATACGTTCACCTAATAAAAGGCCGAAGAGCCACTCAAGGTAGAGGCTTACTAAATGAGGTTGTTATGTGGCTGTAATGAGGAGGAAGTATATGCAGATTATGAGGATATGAAAGATAGATAACAGTTGAAACTAGACTTGAAGAAGTTAAGATTATAGTAATCAGGAAAGCATCCTCTTGGGAGTCTGTTCCATAAAGTAACTGTTCTCTGGAGAAAAAAAAGCTATCTGAATAGAACTTTAACTGTAGTTTATTGTACTATCCCAAGCTAAATATCACCATTACCTGCTTCCATTTCAAAAGGAGAGATTTTTCTCTTTTTAATAAATTTTACAAACTCAACACATGCATTATATTCAAATTCAATTGTTTTAAACAAAACAAACAAAAAAATTGATTTTACTTAATCTTTTTTCCTTTCTCAATTTCTGATTTTTAACATCAGCTATTTCCCAGTGGACATTTTCCAATTATTACAATTTATCATCTTTCTTAACATGCATCAAAGATTTTAACTAGTATTTATTTAGTATATAATTTGTCTTCAAAACAGTCTTTAGAGGTTCAGCTTCCTTTCAAGTCCATCTTGGAGGTTATGGCTTAGGGAAGTGAAGTTGGATTTCACTTACAGTTTACTCCTTTTTTGAGATTTAGCTCATTGTATTCAGTTGCAGCGATTACCCCATCTTGCCTGCCAGGAGGCCTGCTGAATGTCATGGCAATCAGCTGTATGCAAGGCAATGATCTTTGTTTTCTTCCTCATTAATCCAACTTACAAACAGGATGTGGAGTGAGGTAGAAGATGTGTTCAATCTTCTCATCTGGGTGAGACTTAGCTTCTCAACAGCTATCGAAAATTTCATACCAACCACATGGCGCATACACACACTATGGCTAACTATATAAATGTCTTACTATTTTTCTTAGCTGTCTGTATACATCTAAATATAATTTTCTTTCTCTTCTGTTGTTCTATATATGTAAAAGATTTGTCCATGTATTGAAATTCATTTCTTTTGAAACTTCTCAACCTCCTTAACTCAATTCTTAAAGAATTGCACCTGTGTTACAAAGTAGCGCCTCCTGCTAAAGCTCGGTGACCAAAAACAACATTCATCCATTCTGACATTCTATGTACAGAGTGTGATGGCTAAATTGTTGCCATTTTATATTTTCCATTTCACAAATGCATATTGTTTGTTTTTTATTTTGTTGACTGCAC
>OZ038496.1:101104751-101142251 GCA_964036315.1 Acanthosepion esculentum
GTAAAAAAAGCACTACCAATGGCAGTATTAACACTGCCAATGGTAGAAACATCATTGCTAATTGTAGAAACAGCCCTGCCAGTGGTAGAAACAGCTTTGCCAAGGGCAAAAACACCACTGCCAATGGTAGAAGCAGCATCATCAATAGCAGAAGCAGCCCTTACAATGGTAGAACAATCATTATCAATAGTAGAAACTATACTACTTAAATTAATTGGTCCACTTCTAAAAAAAGAGGAAAATTTTAAGGGCAATAATTTTCAAAGATTCGAATTCATTCGACATTTCTCTATGTACAACATTTGTTAGAATTGAAAAATAGCGTTTTTTTTTTAAATTTTGAACGAGTCCTTTTCATAATATAAATAAAATGTCAGATTGATTCCTTATGAGTTAGAGTTATCAGCACTTAGTTTTTATCATTGATAACTGTTTGATTACAAATTGAGAAAAAGGCCAAGATCAATGGTGCATAAAATCTAACAAATCCTTTCCTTAAAATACACAACCTTTATCTTTCACTTCCCCCAAAATCTATTGAAAGTGTCATATGATTTGCATACTTCTTCTTCTTTTATGTGCTGTATTCCCTTCAGGACTTTGGTGATCATGGCTCTCCATAATTTCCTATCCTTTTATCTTTTTATTATCTCTCAAAAACTGTTCTGCTATCCATTTGAAAAAGCTCATTAGATATGATATGCATTGTTTTCCTCTGTTCCACTTACCTTCAAACTGTCCTGTGAGTGTAAAATTTTCCAAGCTCTCTTACCTCATGCTCTGCTCTAGAAATTTTTTCTGATAAGTATAGGCGTCCTTTTTGTTTACATTTTTCTAAAACTTCATCATTGCTCACATGTTCAGTTATGGTATTCTCAGCATCCTTCTGTAGAATCACATTTCTGTTGCTTCAAGTCTCTTCATCATCTGTGAGGAGATTGTCCAGCATTCACTACCATATAGAAAGACTGATATTGCATAACATTTCTGTACTCTTTTCTTTGTTTTTATTGAAATTTTCCAGCTTCTTAATGCATTGCTTTGCTTTTGGAAACCACCAATCACTAACCTGTTCACCTTCAGATTTCAGTGTCACAATTTCCATCCAAATTTATCTTAAAATAATTTTTGTGTTTATAACATTTTTGTTCCCATGGCTCATGTTCACTAGCATCAGTGGAGAAGACGTTGGCTTCATCTGATCAACTACGTCAGTGGAGATGCTGGCTTCATTTGGCGAACTATATCAGTGGAGGACATGTTGGATTCATCTTGTCAACTTGAGGACTACCAACAGCAGCAACAATTAAAATGGAACTAGAAGAGTATAAAGGCATAATCAAGATGTTGACATTCCACACTACTTCAAATAAAAGGTTAGGAAGGAAACCTCCATCAATACTGGAAAGAGTGATAACAGCTACTGGACTTGAGAAGAGAAAATAATGACATAATCAAGATGTTGACATTCCACACTAATTCAAATAAAAGGTTAGGAAGGAAACCTCCATCAATATTGGAAAGAGTGATAACAGCTACTAGGCTTGAGAAGAGAAAATAATGACATAATCAAGATGTTGACATTCCACACTACTTCAAATAAAAGGTTAGGAAGGAAACCTCCATCAATACTGGAAAGAGTGATAACAGCTACTGGACTTGAGAAGAGAAAATAATGACATAATCAAGATGTTGACATTCCACACTACTTCAAATAAAAGGTTAGGAAGGAAACCTCCATCAATATTGGAAAGAGTGATAACAGCTACTAGGCTTGAGAAGAGAAAATAATGACATAATCAAGATGTTGACATTCCACACTACTTCAAATAAAAGGTTAGGAAGGAAACCTCCATCAATACTGGAAAGAGTGATAACAGCTACTGGACTTGAGAAGAGAAAATAATGACATAATCAAGATGTTGACATTCCACACTACTTCAAATAAAAGGTTAGGAAGGAAACCTCCATCAATACTGGAAAGAGTGATAACAGCTACTGGACTTGAGAAGAGAAAATAATGACATAATCAAGATGTTGACATTCCACACTACTTCAAATAAAAGGTTAGGAAGGAAACCTCCATCAATACTGGAAAGAGTGATAACAGCTACTGGGCTTGAGAAACCTATTTTCCTGAAAAATTGTTTTAGAGAAAGATTTATAAAATTTCAACTGAAATCTCAGTCAATAAATGCCAAATGTTTCCTTATAGGGAAACAGCTAATATAAACATTAGCATATTACCATATATTGTCTAAAATTTTGTATATTTATAAGGGAAAAGTGAGTGTACATAGATATAGCCAGTGCAGTGTGGATATAGGTATCAATATTGCATAGGGACCATTAGTTACATGACACTTTAAGATTGCAATGGCATGAGAAACTGGCAGTCATATATATATATATATATATATATATATATATATATATATATATATATATATATAACATGAATCATTCATACAAAAAGTAGATTAGTAAAGTTAATGATATAAATGGCAAAAAAAAAAAGCTACGACATTACTCCATTTATTGAACAATTTAGTTCATGCCACATTGACTAAAAGAAACTACTACAAAAAATTCTCAAATTACCATATTAGTAAAAAAAATGCACTCTCTTAAATTTAAAAAAAATTCAACCTTAGCGTTGCGACTGCACGCTTCATAAGTTTTTATCCGTTAACAATAACACATTTCTAAGAAAAACATATTTTGATTCGCATTTAATTTTTCTTGTCCACTATTACCTGGATCTACAAAAAAAAAAAATTATAATTTCCATGCCTGAAGATGACTGAATGTACAGCCGAAAGTACTAGCAGAATAAAAAAAGAATTTATACAACTTCAAGTTATTAAAAACAAGGATCATAACATTCATCGAGTGGTTCGTAGGTTAATGTAACTTTAATAAATTTTTTTGCAAAGATGTTTTTCGGCATTTATATCATTAACTTTACTAATCTACTTTTTGTATGAATGATTCATGTAATATAAATTGAACTGAACCACATATTTGAGATATATATATATGAGCACATGGCTGAGATGTTAGAACATTTGCTTGCTTTTTGACCATAAGATCTGCGTTTGAATCTCACTATAGTTAGTTGATTTGTTATAAAGGTGACTGATTTCTTGATGTGATTAGTTTGGGAAGTTGGTCACTGTGTTCAGCTTTGTTGAAAAGTTCCTGAAAACTATACCAGAGATTGATCCAAGCCTTGTGAGTGAAATTGGGTAGATGGAATTGTTTGTCGATGTTTGCACAAGTATGACCATTGTGACCAAGATTTTGAGCATTCCGGCCTTGTTCAAACTATTGATCATACTATATGATAGACTCTCTAGTAGAAACTGTTACCAAGCTCAGCTCCGTATATAGGCAATACAAATTGCAAATGGCCTATGTGTATATTAATGAAAAAGAATTTTACTAGAATCTAAAATTTATAAGTACGTTTGTCCAGCATTAATCTTGCCAGAAAAGGGGAAATATTAAAGAAGCCTGGTCTAGTATTCCCCGTGCGCGAGATAGATATTATGCCTGCCTCATAAATTCGTCTAAGATTTTTATTATGAATATATTTTAAAATCTTCACAGAATCAAAGTCAAAATTATGATAAGATTTAGCATTGTTTAAATTACTGAGGCGAAGATTTTACGGACCTATATGTTTCGGCCACATATTTTAAATCACAGTTGTTGCATGAGATTTGGCAAGATTAATGCTGGATAAACGTACTTATAAACTTTAGATTCTAGTAAAATTCTTCTTTTTCATTAATAATAAACAATATTTTAGGAATACGTTTTCACAACATCGCCGACGTGATCGCATTTCAAAACGGAACGCTGATCTTAAAATTCAGTCATTTTGTTTTGATTATTCTTATGTCTATCGTCTTTTCATGTTGACTTGAAAATCGTCTAATTTTAATTATGTTTTAATAACTATGTCCTGAAGAAGGTCTACTAGACCGAAACGTCTGACGTCGACATTGAAACAACATTAAAAACAGTAAACTTGCATATTTGGATTTTTTGTTTTTCCATATTTTTCCTCATATGTATGTGTATATATATATATATATATATATATATATATATATATATATATATGTGTGTGTATATATGTGTGTGTATATGCATATATATATATGTGTGTGTGTATATATGTGTGTGTATATGCATATATATATATGTGTGTGTGTGTATGTGTGTGTATATATATATGTGTGTGTATATGTGTGTATATATATATATGTATGTGTGTGTGTATATTATATATATATATATATGTGTGTGTGTGTATATATATATATGTGTATATATGTGTGTGTGTATATGTGAAATATGTATATATGTATATGTATGTGTGTGTGTATATATGTATGTATATATATATATATATATATATATATATATATTTAAAGATATTTTTGATATGTTTAACTTTCTTTTTATAGATACAAGTATTTCAGTAAATATCTATAAAAAGAACGTTAAACATATCAAAAATGCCTTTAAATAAATTGTCGGACTCTGTCCAATTGAAAAATTTATATATATATATATATATATATATATATATATATATATATATATATATATATTGCACATTGAGTGCAGGTGTTAATAAAATAGTGCTCAATGTAATATAACAGAGCTGTAAATTAGATATTAATAAATATACATTTTTTTTTACCTCACTGGTAGCATTGCTTAGTGTTTCGCATACAATTCAATCCTCAGGTGCTGAATTGAGACTGACCATTACATAATTTAAATTTTGTTAAATGCATTGTTTTATCACAATGGTGGTGCAATCCATCTTTTTTTATGGGGAATGTTGTTAAAAAGAAACATTTTTTTTAAATTTTGTATTTAAAATAAACAAATATTAGAAAAAATATTTAAATTTTAATTCCACATTTATAAGTTGAAGTAAATAATTTGTGAGGATCTGTGTATGTTTTTAACTTTTTATTTGTTTGTAAAAACTTTGTATCAAACATAATATCATAATGTATCAAACATAATATTAAATATTAACTTCCAGTATTTTATGTAATTATGGTGGTTATTCATATGCATCTTTATCTATATATGTATATGAAATGTTTAGTATTTATTCATTCTACATCCTGAATTTTTCTGATGTCTTCATGCTCCATGCCATAGCTGCTTCCATTTCAATTCCAGATCGTGGTTTCTGTTTGGAATGGTTGAGTCACATTTTCTTGGAACATTTGTCAGAGGATGTTGATCCCCCCCACCCTCTTTCGTCATTAGGATATTGGCCTCTGGATGGAAAGCAGGATCGTTGCTTTTTATTGGCAGATTAATTTTGGGATGCGGTATGGAATGCTTAAATGATCAGTGTCCATCTTATCACATCTGTGTTTGTAAATGAGCCGAGCATTGTCTAGGAAAAGATTAAACAGATCGAGATTCTAATTTCCTTCTTGTCCTGCTGAGCTCTGAAATGTTTCTATATTCAAGTCCTAACCAGATATGTAATATTCTGTAGATCGATACAGTTTCTCTGTTAGATTGATGCATTCAGTGGATTCAGAGCTTGGAAGGCAGCTTCTAATGGATGAGATGACAATGTCTCTATTTGGCTGAGGTGGGAGATTTAACGGAATAAAAATTGGTCAATCTTTAAAGTGGAATATTTACAAATTTAAGTAACACACCACCAAGTAGAAAAGATAATAAGATAAGTAAATTCATGATGTGTCCAAAAAGAAAATGAATTAGAATAGAGACAAATACCACTGAATATCCTGATTCATCATATATATACATATACATATATTTTCATCATACATACATATATATATATATATATATATATATATATATATATATATGTATATGTATATATTTTTTATTTTTTTTAAAGACATTTTTTATGTTTATACGTTCTTTTTATAGATACAAATATTTAAGTAAATGCTCTGTTTATAATAAACAGTATTAATAACATTTACTGGCCTGAATGTCCGAGAGATTTTTGTAGAAAATATTCGTCCACCAAATTTTCTATGAAAATTTCTCAGACATTCAGGCTGGTAAATGTTGTTTAATACTGTTTATTATAAACAGAGCATTTACTTAAATACTTGTATCTATAAAAACGTATAAACATAAAAATAATTGTCAGACTTTGTTCATTTCATATATATATATATATATATATATATATATATATATATATATATATATATATATATATATATAAAAGTGAAAATAGAAGTCAACACTTAGAGGCGACAGTCTGTTTCATGCTAGATGCAATTGTCAGGCCTGATGATTGCATCTAGCATGAAACAGACTGTTGCCTCTAAGTGTTGACTTCTATGTTCACTTTTATATTTACACATGCTCTATCTATGATATTGAGCACTTTATCCCATAAATATAGACAATATTTCTTCATATATATATATATATATATATGTGCATCTTTCAATAAGAATTGAACTTGTATCCTATATGGAGCCATCATTTAGCTTGACTTGCTTTGACTGTTCAGCCTAAGAGGACTTCCAGTTTAGCAAACTTGAATTACTGCTTTTGAACACACATCATTGTTGATAAATGTAATACTGTTTAATTAAAAAAACAGAGCATTTAATCAAATAAGTGTCCCCAAAGATAAACATATAAATAGAAAATATATTCAAATGTTTGTTGGATTTAATCCCTTTTCGTATAATATGTTGTCATTGTTTATGTAAGGCTACAATTTTAGAGCAGATATGATAGATCAAGAACAATTGGCAAAGATATATATCTGTCTGTATTTCTGAGATGAGGTATTACGTACATTATTTGGACTATTGTCTTCATCTTTGTCGCCATATTTATTACAACGTTTCAGCCATTGTATGCTTTCTTCAGGTGGTTGGAATGTCGAACTGAACCCTTTATTTTGCTCACTGGGGTAGACTGTTCTATTTCCATGTCTGACATCTGTGTCTGAATTTCTTGGTATTATAAACCTAATGTCTTTAGCAACGATTTTTGCCAGAGAAAAATGATAATAAAAAAAAATGCAATATGAACTCTGGTAAAAAATTGTTGCTGAAGACATTAGGTTTATAATTATAATTATAAATAATACCCAGAAATTCAGACCCCAGATGTCCTCAAGAACACATGGCACAGTGGATAAAGGCGTTGGCTAGATCCAGTGACAGGAGCCAAAGAGTGTGAGTTCAATACCCGGTTAAGGCAGTGGAGGACTTTCAGAGGGAAATTAACAGGATTAAACATGACACATGGCACTAGAACAGTCTAGTTCAGTTCAACATTCCAACCACCTGAAGAAGGCTGGAGCATACAACGGCCGAAACGTAGTAATAAATATAGCGACAAAGATGAGGACAATAGTCCAAATAATGCAAATAAAGATATATATGTATTATACTGAAAACAAACATGAAGTACCAACACAAAGCCTAATAAAAAAGAAAATGGAAAGACCAAAAGAAAATGAAAAACAAAATAAAAATCAAATAAAGGAAAGAAAACATGAAAAGAAAAATGAGAAAGACACAGTCACCTACTTATGCAAAAAGCCTAAAAGGCTCAATGTCTCTAGAAATTTAACTGAGACAGTAACACTAACAAAGCTGACAACATTAAGACACACGTGTCCAAATTGCTTTTCTGAGTTTCACTCTATACAATCATTAGACAACAAGAACTGACAATTCATTTTTTTTAAATATCTTATGTGACAAAGCATAATAAATAATATATATTGAACAAAGTAACTAATAATAACAAAACAAAAGTCATTGAAACAAAGCAAGTTCAGTCGACCAATGATGACAATTCCAGAACAACGTAACTATAAACAATTTTTTTTCTATCCTCTGCCAGCCGCTATGATGGAGAAAGCATTACCTCGAACCGTCGCCAGTGAGACACGCTGCAAGAGCCACTCCGTTTCGCGAGGCTCGTTCCTTAATCGAGACGCAATCGCGCCAATCCTCCGAAGGAACACCATCGAACGAGGGCCAATAACCCCTGAAGTCTCCACTGCCACAGCAGTAAAAAAAAAAAATCTATCAGCAAGAGAAGAATATTTAGCTATTTATTTCATCTCTGCATCTCGGCCGACAGACCCCGGCTCAACCGCGGACCTGATCAAATTACCGGCCGAAAATGTATCCGCACAGGTCGCATCCCAAATCAACGACTTACCCATTTTAAAAGGGAAGATGGTAATGCCATCTGGCCGCTTTCCATCACCAAGGTCAAGGCCTACGGGTTCGGTTTGGGAAGGGAACCCAGCTGCATCCAAACCTCTTTTGATTATGTCGTTAATTGTTGCATGCCGTAATAAATAATTAAGTTTGAAACATTTTTCTCAAACAAAATTGTTGTAGCCTGAAATTAATTATAACTGAATGCCATGTTAATTTTATTAAAGAGACACACCATAGATTTAATAGTGATTTTCTAAGCCCGGCTTAGATGTGGCACAAGGCCGAAAGTATGGGGCACCCAGTGAGGATCAAACTCACTACTCAGATGTAATTGTTCTAGCGAGACAAGCTTGCTAACCATTACACTACCTCGAGATGCCCTAAAGGTTGCTAGTTTACAGTACCAGGTGTTCCCAAGCGTTCCCCCATCTAAGTACTGACCTGGCTCTATGATGCTTAACTTCGGTGATCGAACGAGCAACCATAGATTTAATAACAAAGTCTACATAACATGTATTGTTGAAAGACATCATGTGAGTGAATGAGTAATCATCTGAATATATCATTGTTTATACAATATTTGCTGAAACTATTTTTGCCTGACCCCCATGTTATTGTGGCTGAAAAGATTGTTCTTCATTAATGTCAAGGGTCATTTGTTGGATTCTTTTGCTTATTTTGATATTTGTTTCAAATCATTGACTGAACCATGCGGGATTATTTTTGACTTACTCTCATAGAAGAATGGATTGACGACAAAAAAACATGAACAATTTCCTGATAATGGTCAACGAAATACAGAATAGATTTGTGCAAATAAACCAATCTAATGGCAAAAACAATTTAATGGAGAATCGGGTCAACCTGACAAGAGGCCCAGAGTCGGGTGCATGTGGTGCAGTAAGCACCAGGAGTTACGTCCCCTTCCACAATTGGCTGTTGAGTGAGGACATTCTACTTAAAGAAGGTGGTGCTGACAAAATTTGCATATGAATGATACTGGGCAGGGATTAACTTATAGTCTGCGTGGGCCTGGGACTGGGAGAGCACCAGCCACAGGGGTGGGAGCCAGTTTTGCATTGGAGTTCAAGTTTACATTGACTTAGAAAACCAGAAGCGCTCATAATACACAATTGTGCCAGACATGCAGCAGCATCACCTTCTTCACATGCAGACTGAATTTTGGAATGGTTAATGCTGATATATTTAATTTTCCCCAAGACATTTTTTTGCTCCATATTGTTTTAAACAATCCATTTTTCATCACCTGGGATTGTTTCTTACAAAACTTGGTTATTTATACTGCCTGTTAGCAGAGAATTGGTGATGGAAATGTGATCCATTCATTTTTTTCAAAGACAATATTTGTATATAGATTTAATCAACTGCAAATGTGCTATTCTGTTCCTTTTGCCATCTTTGAGGTTGGTTCATGATTCCATCCTCCCAGAACTTGGCATTTTTCTGGGTGATGAACTGGACTATGTAGTTTTTACAGATTTACAAAGAACTAAAGATCTTCTCATTAAGAGAATTTTGTAGGGATCTAAATAAGCAGTAATCCGAAACTGCAAGATATAGGATGAGTACAGCAGGTGTAGTAGAACATGCCAACCAAACACTTCCAATTTCTTCTGGATCTGCAAATGTATGGGAAGTTTAGCATTATCCTAATAGGAGACAGCGCCTTTTCAATTGGCCAATTCTGGATGAAATCACTATTTTCTACATTTACTCAGTCTGTACAACATTGAATTTTAAGCAAGGAGCTCATAATACACAATCTCTTTCCAATACTGATGTATTTAATTTTCCCCAAGATGTTTTTTTCTCTACATTGTTTTAAACAATCTATTTTTCATCACCTGAGATTGTTTCTTACAAAAATGGGTTATTTATGCTGCATGTGAGCAGAGAATTGCTGATGAAAATGCAATCCATTCTTTTTTTTCTCTTAAACCCTGAGGCATGAAAACATAGTAGTTCATGTATGAAAGTGCCTTCAAGTTGCCTTACAAGGCTTATAGGAGATATGTGGATTATCTCTATGATCTGCCATGTCATATAACCTGCACTTCATTTTAGACACCATCAACAACTGCAGGCCTACCAAAACATTTTTGGTCTTCTGAATCTTGCAAACCACTTATGAACAGTCCTCTCAGCTATGGCACCATCCCAATAAATGGCACATATATTGTTTGTTGTTTGTACAGCATCACATGATGAAAACGCATCTCATTTTCCTCTATTTTCAAATTTAATATAAAAATATTTAAAATTCATGATGCACACATGAATTGTATGGAAAGATGCATTTAAATGTCACAGAATATATGTATATACACCCTTGTGCAAATTAATTGAAACAAAACGAATAATTCATCAATATTTTTTTTTTTGTATTTTTCCAGTGAAACATGACCCAGTGCACATGTTAGTAGTTTGTATGTTCATTCCATGAAGTCATTGCTTGCAAATTGACCACAGATTCTCGATTGGATTTAAATCAGAAAAGTTTCCAGGCCAGTTTATAGTACTTTGATTTGCTTACTAGTAAGGCTTGCTAGTGTGTTTGCGCAGTGCTTCAATTTTCATATGCTTCCTCGGAGTAAGGTCCATCACAGACAATGGCCATAGGACAACTAATCAACAGTCGAGACAATAGTGTCTGGGCATGATAAAAATCTGATTCAATCGTGGATGATGCAATATTTTTCAAGGCCAAATAAATTTCCTCATACACCCCAAAAATAGATTCATATTACTGCACACCACTACAAATGACCTGATCTGAGGCAAAAATAGAAATTGATTACACCCTGTAACTCCTGTGGGTATGAAACTGACCAAATGGGGAAAGAAAGGAAACTAAAGCAATGGTTTCAGTTAATTTGCACAAGGGTGTATGTCATAAATTTCAGTCATGTGTAAAATTAAATCATGTGTTGAAATGCCACTTATTAAAAAAACTCAGCAAACTTTTGTTTGAACTCAATATTTGGATTGCCAAGAAACAGGTCTATACTTGTCATTTTTCCCCCAACCTCAAATAATCTATATCCTCCTCCTTGCAATTGCTCCATCCAATAGATTAGCAAATGAAGTGTCAGTGTAAACAACAAGCTTTATTTTCCAAGGTTATCCAAATCAAGAATGACGATCTGAGATCCATCTCTCTTCGCCTTCTTAAACGTTTTATTGATTTCTTTAATACAGCCAAGTTTTTCTTGTTTCAATACTGTGACTCAATTCACTTATATTGAAGATCAAATCTGGTCTAGTTTGAGTTGCCAACCAGTTTAGTTGACCAATCAATTGCCTGACTTTTGTTGCCTAATCTTGTGATATTTTCTGTTGAACATTTCATTTACTTCCCAATAGGATAGGCACCAGATCTTTAACATTCATCTTACCAAAATATTATATTATTCCCAACATTTTTAAAATATGTGTGCAATGCCTTATGTAATGGACTCGAGGATCTCACTAGTGGGGACTTCAACTGAGAGATGGTAACTACAGTGAGCTTCAACCTGCTGCAGCCTCAATCTGCACATAGGAATGAACTTTTGGCAGTGTATCTAGAGTGGTTTTGACACAGAATCACAGGATGGAAGGCTTCCTAGAATTAAATCAATAGATGGGGTGAGGAGGCTCCTGTTGAATCAGTGGTTACATGCCCTTGACTAACGCAAGCCTTCAAGTTGGAGAACATTGGCTGTAGTCCAATCTGGAGAGGGATGGACCCTGCCAGGTTCATTTTGCCCAAGTGATGCCACACATGAATCAATAACTAATGGGATATTTTTATATTGTATTTGAGTAGATGCTCTGTTTATTTATTAAACAGTATATTTATTTATTTTCACTGGAGTTTTTTCACATTTTTTCAGCAACATGTATATATATATATATATAATATATATATAATATATATATATAATATATATATATATATATATATATATATATATATGAAGAAATATAATCTTAAGGTGTGCTATATTTATGGGATAAAGTGCTCAATATCAGAGATAGAGTGTATGTAAATATAAATATAAAAGTGAACATTGAAGTCAACACTCAGAGGCGACAGGCTGTTGCATGCTGGACGCAATCATCAGGCCGTGAATGCTGGATTTTTCCTCGGCTATTTAAATATATGGGTCAGTAGTGCATTGTGGGTAATCTATTCTGGTGGTTATTTATATACAAGGTAACCAAAAAAGTTCTGTCCGTTTTTTGATTAGTCATTCAATGAAGTTGAAATATATATGAAATGCGTGTAGCAATTGTTTTCAAATTTGGACAGCCGGAAGTAGGAACATCAGACGTTATAAAAAACATGCGCACCGTGCCCGGTCATCAGTTATAAGTCGGACAGATGTGGGAAGGATGGAAGTGTCTAGAGATCTTGTTCGGGGCTGTTTGCTTTACGACTTCAAAGTGGGCTTATCAGCAGTTGCATCAAGTCACTGCATATGTCAAGCATTTGGGGATAGTGCTGTGGATGAACGTACTGCAAGGCGTTGGTTTCGAAAATTCAAGTCGGGAGATTTGTCTCTCCATGATGAGTCTTGCAGTGGACGACCACATGGAGTCCTGAAGGCGGCCATTGAAGAGGACAGTAGTCTAACGTGTGGTGAACTTGCAAGACAGTTCAACGTTTCCGATGAAACAGTTAGACTTCACCTGCACCGCATAGACGTACAAACTGAGCAAGTGGGTTCCGCAAACGCTGTTGGAGGTTCACAGGACAACGAGTGGCAGCCTGCGTATCGCTGCTTTCTCGCCACCGTACCGCATCCTTATTCAATCGAGTGCTTACCAGTGATGAAAAGTGGGTTCTGTACGAAACTCCCAAGCGTTTCAGACATTGGTTGTCTCCTCAGGTTGCTGTCCCTCACACCGCAAGACCGCCTATGCACCCACGCAAGATTATGCTTTGTGTCTGGTGGACAGGTCATCAAGTGGTTCATTATGAACTGCTACCAATGGGGCAAACGGTCACTGGAGACCTATACTCGCAGCAATTGAAATGTGTGCAACAGACATTGCACCAGAAGGAGCCAGCACTGGTGAATCACAAATGTGTGCTTTTACTACATGACAACGCCATGTCGCGTGAGTGGTCAGGAATACCATACAGCAACTTGGGTGGGAGACTTTGTGCCATCCACCTTATTCATCTGACCTTGCGCCATTCGATTACCACCTCTTCCACTCCCTGGATAATCATCTACGTGGAAAATCCTTCACCAATGAAGCAGACTTGCGCAAAGCCCTCACAGACTTCTTTGCGTGAAACCCAAGTTCTACCATAAGGGCATTGAACAGCTGGAGACATGTTGGCAGAAGATGCTGGATGCTGATGGTGATTACTTCGAAGACTAAATATAAGTTACACATACTGTGAGGCATTTTCTTTTTTTCCTTTAAAAACGGACAGAACTTTTTTGGTTACGTTGTATATATTGTCATCCACAACAGACTGTTTTGCTGTATCACAGCTCATCAGTGTAGCTAGGCGTCCAGTTGCCTCTAGCTAGGATCAAAACGCGGCCAAATTGGCATCAGTCGGAGAATCTAACCGTAAGCTGTTGAATTCACCTTCATCCCTGACATGTGCCAACGGCTTAGTGGTAGATTGACACCAATTCAGTCAGGTTTCAATTCTAGTGTGAGAAAATGTGAGTTTGTAAACAGTGACTAATATACATGTATGCGTGTATTTATTAAATACATACATGAAAAGACAGTAAAAATACTTGAAAATACCATAATACGAAAAGTTGAAATGTAATCAGAATTTTTTTTTTTTATCTTTAAGCATTTCACCCCAAGCAAGGCAGGAGTGCCACTAGCACGCAAGGGGTTGCAGAAAGTGGGAGCAAGAGTAAAGAGGCGTGAGAGAGGAAACGATGAAAAGAAGGATGGGGAATAGATCAAGGCATCTGTAGATGTCGACTGACATTGCATTTGAATAGTTGGAGATTATAGCTATCAAGTAAGAGGAAGGGAGTTCCACAGATGGGAAGTGTGAGACATGAAGCTATTGGAGTAGAAGAGATTTACATTTTCTACATTTAACCATTTTGAAAATGAAAGGGGGTGGGACTATGTCAGCCTAGTAGCACGCTTAAATTCATGCAGTCTGGGAACCAGTGAAAAAGAAAGAAAAAAAATATTCATTTTTAAGAGCGGGCAAAAAAAGAGGAGGCAAAAAGCAAAGATTTGCAAGGATGTGAGTTGTGTAAAAAAAAAGTTGTACTACTCAAAGAATATTAACACACACACACACACATATATATATATGATAAAATATAGTTTTAAGCTATGCTATATTTATGGGTTAATATTAGGAATACAGTGTATTTGAGTGTTGATGTCAGTGTCCACTTTTATATAAAAGTGGGCACTGAGATCAACACTCAAAGGCAACAGACTTTTTCATGCTAAATGCAATTGGTAGGCACACACACACACACACACACACATATATATATATTTAAATATACATAAAAGTGGACATTGAGGTCAACACAGCAAGAGTCTATTTCATGCTTAAACACAATCTTCATGCCTGAGTGTTGATTCAATGTCCACTTATATATTTGCTCTATTCCTAATATTGAGCACTTTAACCCATAAATATATTATATATATATATATATATATATATATATATATATATATATATATATATATATATATAGGTTTTACTACAACCATGCTATCCTGTAGACTAACCTGTTACCATTCTGATCTCAGTTCCATTAAACAACATTTCTTAAAAAACATAGCCATGTACATAATATTAGACAGATATTTGTTGATGACACAATAATACTCACACATACATACAGCAAAAAGAACCTTAAGATATTGGATGCCATCTACATTAAAACAAAGCAACCCACACTCAACAAAATTACGTTTCAAACTAGTCACAACATATTACAATGCATTTAAACATATGGTTCGCTTGATAACATTTCTGTTTCATATGGTCATGTATGATGTCATAGAGCAGCATCATGAATTTATGACCTGTCTCTGTAGGGTCCCTGATTTTATGTTTCAAATTTTCCTTGATTCTGTTTCTAGTTTTGGTAAATTCCATTTTTTCCATTTTTATAGTATTTTATATGAAAATTGCAATGCAATCTGCTATAATTATTATTAAATCTTAAAACAGAAACGTAATTCAAAGTTGTATTGCATATAAAGAAATAGCAAATATCTACTAAACTTTTTTAAATGTTAAAATCCAAGTCCAAAAATAAATGATATGTAAAAAAAGAAACCTGACTGGACAATAAAACAATGGAACGTTAAAGTGCATAATTATCTTGAGGGAGAACTTTTAATCAGAGCTTCCTTCTTTAAGAACACATTTGAAACATATTTAAATTGTTTTTTTTAAGTAAAAGGATTTAAATTGATTTATAATTATTGATTCATAATATAAAAATCACATTTAAACTAGCAACAGCAAATAACTTGAATATCAATATCTGAATAAAGTCAAATATTTTGACTAAGTTTTTTCAAAACAGTAATTAAGCCATAATAATTGAATCTTTGTAACAAAATATCAAAATACAAATTAGACATTAATTCAAAATTTAAATAAAACAACTTATCCCAATTTGAAATACTGCTCAAATTTAAAACTGCTAATTTCATCAGAGCAGTTACCATAAAAGTATTTGTAGAAAAGACAGAGGGAGGCGACAGCACATCTGTGAGAGCAGCTGAAGACAAGATGCCAAATCAGGACCAACCACATTGCTCATCCGTCTCTGGATCTTGTCAAGGACCTTAAGGTGAACAGCAGGGGCACCAGACCATATATGGCAGCAGTATTCCACGCAAGGGCGGATGCTTGATTTGAAGAAGGACAGACTCAGGCGAGAAAAACTTTCTGGTGCGACACAGGGAACCAACAAAGTCAACACTATGGAGACAGAATTTGCAAAATATCATATTTTCTTCTGCATAAAAGTTATCAGGAAATTGCTCTACTCTGGCTCTAAGGGTCATTTTCTATTTTTCTTTTTCTTTTTAGAGGAACAGGTCCAACTTTAGAGGTTGATTCACTACATTGACTTCATTCAGTCATCTTGGCAATTTGTTGCTTATTCATACAACTGGTTTAGATTACAAAATATAAATAAAATATGAAAAAATAATAATTGACAGTTAATATTATTAAAGGAGTTTTTTTTTTCATTCAATTTAAATTTGTTTACAATAGTGAAGCACTGAAGCTAATGTGATTATTAATCTGGGAGAATCCTTGTTTGACGGTAAGCTTAGACAAGCCAGTCATTTCATAGAATGGAATTTTTGGAAAATATTTCTTCTTTTTTCTTCTTTATTTTTAAATTGTATGGTAGGCCCATAATAGCGTTTACTTTTCTTTCATATTCATCAAACAAATCGTTTAGAATCTTTTACTTGTAAATTGTGTGAATCCTTAAAGGAGATGAATTTGTTAAACTTATTGGTTTGATCTTCGTCTCTCTCCCTCCCCCCTCCAATTTTGACAGCAACTAATGTTTGTCTTCCATTTCCACTTTAGCAATGGATCTCAGTAGCCACTTTACTTTTTTTTATATAAACATTTTTGCTCTTATTTATTTTTCGGGTTTTATAAGGAGCATAACTACAAATATTTGTAAAAACCAATTTGCAGGAAATAACTATGTTATGTTATTGTTATATTTATTAAAATGCTTAACAAAATTAGAGAGACAGTTATTAAGTTTTGAAAGAATTAAAAAAATCTGAAAAAAATCAAACAGTTAATTTGTGATTTATTATTGAAAATTAGATTAAAAACCCAGATTCCATTAAAGATTAATGATTCCACGATTCTGACCATGATTCCATAATCACGGAATATTTGTTCCCCTACCTTTGCTATTCCATGACCATTATCATCGCATAGCAAACATCTATGTAAACAAAACAAGATATCATCTTTGACAGTGAACATCTCTGTTGTAAAATCCAAATAACCACTTACATCAATGAAAAACATAATAAAAAATATCCAAATGTTGGACACCTTTTGTTTTTATTTTCTCCAGAAGCTAAAGCCATTATACAAAGCTTAGAACGGCTCCTGATTAAACATAATAGACATTCGTTGTCAGTTATATTTAACAATATATGTCTGAATATATATAAAAATATAAAAGTGAACATAGAAGTCGCCTCTAAGTGTTGACTTCTATGTTCACTTTTATATTTACACACGCTGTATCTCTGATATTGAGCACTTTATCCCATAAATATAGCACATCTTAAGACTATATTTCTTCATATATATATATATATATATATATATATATATATGTGTGTATAGTAAAGGTAAAAAATCCATTGGTATATAATCCAAGTGGATCCTATGTAAAATAAAATATTAAAACTGATAAACAAAAAGTCCTTGATGTATTTATTAATACATAGCAATATAATTAATTAACAAATAAATCCAAAATTACCTTGTATGGGGAATAATCTATTTTGTCAGATGATGATATCAGTCATCTGTCTTATCAACGCCAGTGTGGAATGTGTTCACATCTATAAAGTTAGATGAGGCAGGAAGTAGAATTTAACTGTGAAAGAAAACAAATCAACCCTAACCCAACTTGCTGAAAACATGGAATATTGAGTTTAAACATTTCAATGTTTCAGTCAGACAAAAGGCATGAGTTGGGCTCAGGGTAGGGTGGAAAGTATCTGTCTTAAAGGGAAGAAGTTTTATTAAAAAAAACCTGAATATTAACCTTATGACACCAGTTTGGGGT
The DNA here is from genome assembly GCA_964036315.1 of Acanthosepion esculentum. Lineage (NCBI taxonomy): Eukaryota > Metazoa > Mollusca > Cephalopoda > Sepiida > Sepiidae > Acanthosepion > Acanthosepion esculentum. The sequence goes on from OZ038496.1 coordinate 101,122,816, forward strand.
TATATGAAAAAAATGAATTTTTAATTTAAATTAAATTATATGAATTAAAAATTTTTTACAAGCAACATGAAATCAACATGTCAATATTTTTGAATTGATTTCCTTCTCAAAATCCAACCAAATTTTAAACAAATGTAGGACATTTGTGAATTCTTTTGGGGTTTTAATTCCTCCAAAGTTTTGACAATAAATCACGTGAAATGCTGTCAGGAATTAACAAATGCAATGAGATATCTTATTCATGATGATAAACTGCATCCGCGTCCTGGGTAAGACGATAAACTATATCCAACAGCAAGGCCTCTGATTGTGAGGTTTTGAGAAGTTTGGAACCACCTCTTGGTTTCTGGTGTTCCCAGGTCCACTCTGACCTGGGGTGGTGGCACCTGTTGGGGTCCCAGCTATGGGCAAATAGTTAACCCCCAAACTCAGATCTTGTCCTGGGTATGACGATAAACTACATCTGCGTTCTGGGTAAGACTATAAACTATATCCGTGTCCTGGGTAAGATGATAAACTATGTCCAACAGCAAGGCCTCTGATTGTGAGGTTTTGAGGAGTGTGGAACCACCTCTTAATTGCTGGTGTTCCCAGGTCCACCCTGACCCAAAGTGGTAGCACCTGTTAGTGTCCCAGCTATGGGCAAATAGTTAACACTCAGACTACATCAGCGTCCTTCGTATGATGATAAACTACATCCGCATCCTGGGTAAGACGATGAACTACGTACAACAGCAAGACCTCTGATAATACGTTTTTGAAAAAATAATGTTGCCAGCTGTATGTTTTTGAAAAAATAATATTACCATCTATACATTTTTTATGAAAAAAATATTAACAGAAATAGATTTTTGACAAAACAAAAATATTACCAGGAAAAAAAAATAGTTGTCAGCATTAAATGACCCATTGAGGTGTTGATATGCCATAAACCAAACCAAATCTTTTCTAGTTTATGTTCAAGTTCGAACTTGGCACATATGTGAAGAATAAAATGGTTTGTCTTGTCAGTCAAAATGTCACTGTGTCACTGTGTCACATGCTGCTGCTGCTATATAAAAAAGATGACCTACTCAGATGAAGTCCATCACTAGATGAAAACATGAAAATGTATTCTTTCCTGGTCAATTGTGAGTATTCCAAATGCTTTATCAACTCCTGTATTTTTCACTTGTGAGGGTCGTCAGCCTGCTAGGTGGGGGTGAGGGCCAAATGATTTTGCAAACTCTGCTCACCGCAACAATATATAATCAATTTCTTCACTAATAAGTCTGCCATGAAGCATTACAAAGAAAAGGTAAATATACATTTAGATTTGAAACTTTGACTATGACCACACCCAATTGGGCGTGGTCATAGTGTCTCTGCACACCTGACCTGTACACTTTACATATCTGGGTTGAAAGCTGAAGTGGTATTCCTTCCTGCATAGTATATTGTGTAGACCCGTCAAAGCCTAGACCTTTTCAGTTCAAACCACAGCTAATATTCTCCAGCTTGAGCAACATGTGTCCATTGGTTCCAGTGAGGCGGGGAGTTCGAACCCTGGTCGTTGACTCACCTGTCTATATGGAAGCCCAGTCTACCCCTCTTGTGCTAGATGGTCATTGATCCTACAAGAAATTTTGTCCACCTTTTGACAGATCTTCATTTAATCCTTCTGGGTATCATCGGAAAAGCATGGTGGGGGAACTTGTTTAGTCACTGATGTCTTGATCATGTAGTATTGGGTTACATGGTACCAGTATCAATCACAGAGTGATCTGATATTTAACATACCTCAGCACATGCAACGCTCGGTAACATACGGCTTCATCCAGCCGCACAAAAGTCAGTTTTAATATGTGTGATTGTGGCAGGAAATTTAACTGTCTGTGTGGTTTATGTATCCATTAGACAAACTGGTGCAGACATCGCAATTCCTCTATTGGAGAATGTAAGTCGTATGGTGAAACTGTGTTACAGGGTGTGGAGGAAACAGGAACAGAAACATTAGTCATGAGTAGAAAGAGAAAAGAGCATTTAGGAGGGCAGTAGATAGTGATTGGCATTGCATTTAAATTCTTGCAGATTAAAGTTGGCTGGAAAGAATGGAGTTGAAAGGGAGTCCCACAAGTGAGTTAGTGTGAGAAAAGAAACTGTTAGCATGGAAGTTACTGTTACATCTGGCTAGCTCAACTGTAATGTGATACGATCTCCCCATCAGTCTACTATTGCACTCAAATTCATACAGTCTAGGTATGATACCAAAAAGCTCATGTAGAAAAAAAAAAAAAATGAGATTCCTTTTCCAATATTGGCTTTTTCACTAAAGATGGTGTGCAAAAATGTGCTTGACTTCTTCAGGGATATAAGGTGCTGAAAAGATCTCAACCTGAACAAGAAGGTCTTCCAAAAGAAAATCTGATGTTTGGTCATTTGGGAAGTGGATCAGGTCAAGAGATTTTCACCGCCACCATATAGATCCTGAAAGAAAACAAGCGTATGTCCCCACACTGTGGAGTAATGGATTGCTGCTCGGATTGAAGAATTGGAGAGCTGAGTTCAAGTTCCACTTGAGTTCATTACATTCACTTACATGCTAATACCGTTAGGAAAAGTATGAATCCATTCTCCCCCAGCTATGGGTTAAATAGCAGGGAAGACTGGGTTCTGTAGCAACTAATCTAGGAGAAAGAAAACTCTGAATTCAAACCAGCCTGGAGATCTATCTTGCCTAAGATACACCACTTCTTTTGCCCAAAACACACCACTTCTACTGGGGCAACTGTATATGTGATGCCTCTACCACACTAATGAGCTATGGAACTTGTGATCGTGAGTCACCATCAATGCTGGATTAGAATTGATCATTCTGTATCATCATTTTTTTTTTAATCATTTGCAGAGGAGTTCCTGTATTGGTTGATGGTGCCCATGCCCTTGGCTCCCAACCCCTGGATTTACACTCTCTTCAACCAACCTACTATGTGTCGAACGCCCACAAGTGGTTTTGCTGTCCTAAGGGAAGCGCATTTCTCTATGTTGACAAACAAGTAAAACAGACCGTTCGTCCGCTGATCATTTCCCATGGTTATGGATCTGGGTTCAATTCTGAATTTATTTGGGCAGGTAAGAAATATCAATCCTATGTTCAAAATTGATTTCTTCAATTTTCTAATTTGAGTGGAATGTTGCTGTTGTTTGCCCAAATTTTGGAGATGCAATGAGTTTTTTTTTAGAAGTATCCTCATTTTTGTTGTTTTGATTACAATTCTTCATTCTGTATGCTCTGCATCTTTTTTCAGGTGTGTTCTGTTGCAACTGGCAATCATTATGAGGTTTTAAAGGGAGCTCTTTACCAATGGATGGAATAAAAGCATGTTGTCCTTTTTTGTTATGTCTATCATCCTTCCAGAGAATTTGAACGTTTCTCTTTTTTTATCATTTTCTCCCCTCCAGAAAAAAGGTGATAAAGCCACTAAGATGCAAGCGTATAGCGAAGAAAACGGGGATTTACCTCATCAAACTAAGCGACAGCGAGTCACGTGTAGTTTACGACGGAAAAGCTGGCGAAAAAGAAAATTAATCACCAAACAAAAGGGCACGTATTCCGCATGACATGCTGAAGACGGAATATTTGAATTAAAAAAAACAAACCCAAGTCTGATGCAGGAGTCGCAATTAAACGTACTTTGATATGAAAAATACTGGAGATCGTCTCTCAGCTGTCGATGAATGGAAAAATGTTCGCCCGATAAAAGCAATTGGTGTTCTCGAATCTGGGGGAAATTCGGCAATTTTGGCTACCGCGTTTGGTGGAGAATGAGTTATTTTTCTGACTGGTGGCATGCATTTTGATTAGCGAGATAGTATTTGCGAATCGAGTTTTCAGCATTTCTTTCTGCCCTCGATGTTCGAGTTTGAACTTAGTGATTTATTCTCTGTGACGTGGAAATAATCTGCGACAAATATTTCCTTTGCAATCCCAGTTTACTTACAAAGTGGTTACTGAGTGTGGAAGAAACTGATAAAACACTAGTGACGAAAAAGGACAATAAAAAAAAAACAGAATCCAAGGAAACAGAAGATAACAATTGATGATGCATTTAAATTTTTAAAGGGAAGCAATAATCTGGAAGAGAGATCCACAAGCAAGAAGTGTGGGAAAAGAAATTATTAGAATAGAACTTATGAATACTTCTAGCAATTTCAACTGTAAAACGATGAGACCTAATTGCCAATCTAGTACTATGTTTAAATTCATAAAGTCAACATATGAAAGAGGAAAGCTCATAAGAACAATTACCATGAAAATATGTATAGTAAAAGCACAGGAAATCTACATCATGGTGGTGGGAGGGTAACTGAAGCCTGGTTGGCAGGTCAGGACCAATAATATTACAGATTCTTTTTTGGGTTTTGTCAAGAATCAAGATATATAGTGGAAGCACTAGGCCAAATGTGACAATAGATGAATAGTAGACTTATAAAGGTACAAGATAGATTGTGGTAAGGGAAACTGTCTAACATGAAACAGGGAACCAATTTTCATAGCAGAAGACATACTAACTGATTTGATATAATTCTTTGTTCCAATTTATGTCTATGGAAAATATTAGACTGAGAAGGTACAATGAGTTATTCTCCTGGAGGTTAGCATCAGCTATGTTGATAGAAAGTAAAAATGGTTCTCTAAGACAATTAAACGTGAGCTGTTTAGTTTTGGAGGTGTTAAAATTAACAAGCCATTTCTTGCCCCAGTTAACAACAGATTGAAGATCATTTTCAAGGTTAGCTGCCACTTTGACTTTATTGAACCAATCAGATTTACCATTAAGGCAGGAGTAAATAGTTGTGTCATCAGCATACATATCGAGGAGAAGGCTGATGACACTCTGAAGGTTGTTGATAAAAATTAGCAACAAAGAGGAGCAAGGATAGAGCTCTGAGGGATACCTGCATTAATTTAGAATGATCTAGAAGAGTGGCCATTCAAGACAACAAGAAAGATTGAATCAAATCAAAAATTTGTCAAAAAACATGAGAACACTTCAACTTTGTGAAGAAAACCAGCATGTGAAATTCTGTCAAATACGTATGAGATATCCAAAGCAACAACCTGATTCTTACCATTCTTATCTAAAGCTTGATAGATTCTTTCAACAATAACTGTTAACACATTAGCCATTGACCAAGAGAAGCAAAATTGTTTGTCAGAAAGAACCTGTGAGGTGAAATATTTAACCAATTCAGAGTTGATTCGTGCCTCTAGTACCTTGGCAAAAAAATCGTTAATAGTTGAAATTATTTATGGTTCACCTGAGTTCTTAGAAACAGGAACTGCAGAAGAGGATTTCCAATAAGCTGGAAAGCAAAAAACAACAAGGCATTTATTGTCAAGCTTACAATTGGAAGAGAATTTATAGGCAAAGCATCGTACTTTACTAGCAGAAGATAATAATACTTCAAGCTGAATGAAAAGAGAGGAGGAATTGAGGACATAACCTTATTTAATATGCTATGACAAGAGTTCAAAACTTGTGACAGACTGTACACTGCCTTATTGTATCAGCAAACGAAGACTTATTCTTGCAATGCTTTCTTTCAGTCAAAATATGGTATATGCCTCATTGTTTATGCAGTGGCCAATGGAGAAATAAGAAGTGTCTTAAGATGTCGAAGACTTCTGAATTCAATTCTTTGGAATTGTTCTATGAAGCTACAGACTCGCAAAATATGATTCTTTTTCAGGCACATCTCATGGCCTACAGGTCTTAATTCAAATGAAGATGATGACAATGGCCATTCTTATTGATTTCTTTGGACTATTGACTTTTGCATGCACACACACACACACCTATTTTTAGGTGCAGTAATAGGTTTGCAGGTTAATACATGCATAACTGAATTTTGATCTGAAATTTTCACCATATAATGTTTGACACACTTGATTAATACTCACCACCACTTAATTAAGTGCATTAAGAAGGATGGAGATTATGCTGAAAAATAAATATTTTTGTGTAAAATAAATGTTTTTATCATTATCCCATGGATTTATGGATTATTCATGTACCTATCTATTTATCTATCTCAATTTTACTTCTGTCTACCTATCTATGTTTGTCTGTCTGCTCATTATCTATCTCCATTCATATCTATCTATCTATCTATCTATCTATCTATCTATCTTAGTCTTTTCATATCTATCTATCTATCCCAGTCTTTTCATATCTATCTATCTATCCCAGTCTTTTCATATCTATCTATCCCAGTCTTTTCATATCTATCTATCCCAGTCTTTTCATATCTATCTATCTATCTATCCCAGTCTTTTCATATCTATCTATCTATCCCAGTCTTTTCATATCTATCTATCTATTTATCCCAGTCTATCTATCTATCCCAGTCTTTTCATATCTATCTATCTATCTATGCCAGTCTTTTCATATCTATCTATGCCAGTCTTTTCATATCTATCTATCTATCCCAGTCTTTTCATATCTATCTATCTATCTATCTATCCCAGTCTTTTCATATCTATCTATCTATCTATCTATCCCAGTCTTTTCATATCTATCTATCTATCTATCCCAGTCTTTTCATATCTATCTATCTATCTATCTATCTATCCCAGTCTTTTCATATCTATCTATCTATCTATCTATCTATCTATCTATCTATCCCAGTCTTTTCATATCTATCTATCTATCCCAGTCTTTTCATATCTATCTACCCTAGTCTTTTCATATCTATCTATCTATCCTAGTCTTTTCATATCTATCTATCTATCCTAGTCTTTTCATATCTATCTATCTATCCTAGTCTTTTCATATCTATCTATCTATCTATCCCAGTCTTTTCATATCTATCTATCCCAGTCTTTTCATATCTATCTATCCCAGTCTTTTCATATCTATCTATCTATCCCAGTCTTTTCATATCTATCTATCTATCTATCCCAGTCTTTTCATATCTATCTATCTATCCCAGTCTTTTCATATCTATCTATCTATCCCAGTCTTTTCATATCTATCTATCCCAGTCTTTTCATTATCTATCTATCTATCCCAGTCTTTTCATATCTATCTATCTATCCCAGTCTTTTCATATCTATCTATCTATCCCAGTCTTTTCATATCTATCTATCTATCCCAGTCTTTTCATATCTATCTATCTATCTATCCCAGTCTTTTCATATCTATCTATCTATCCCAGTCTTTTCATATCTATCTATCTATCTATCTATCCCAGTCTTTTCATATCTATCTATCTATCCCAGTCTTTTCATATCTATCCCAGTCTTTTCATATCTATCTATCTATCCCAGTCTTTTCATATCTATCTATCTATCTATCTATCTATCTATCTATCTATCCCAGTCTTTTCATATCTATCTATCTATCTATCACAGTCTTTTCATATCTATCTATCCCAGTCTTTTCATATCTATCTATCTATCCCAGTCTTTTCATATCTATCTATCTATCCCAGTCTTTTCATATCTATCTATCCCAGTCTTTTCATATCTATCCCAGTCTTTTCATATCTATCTATCTATTTATCTATCTATCTATGCCAGTCTTTTCATATCTATCTATCTATGCCAGTCTTTTCATATCTATCTCTCTATGCCAGTCATTTCATATCTATCTATCTATGCCAGTCATTTCATATCTATCTATCTATGCCAGTCTTTTCATATCTATCTATGCCAATCATTTCATATCTATCTATCTATGCCAGTCTTTTCATATCTATCTATCTATCTATCTATCTATCTATCTATCTATCTATCCCAGTCTTTTCATATCTATCTATCTATCTATCTATCTATCCCAGTCTTTTCATATCTATCTATCTATCTATCCCAGTCTTTTCATATCTATCTATCTATCTCAGTCTTTTCATATCTATCTATCTATCTATCTATCTATCTATCTATCTATCTATCTATCTATCTATCTATCCCAGTCTTTTCATATCTATCTATCTATCTATCCCAGTCTTTTCATATCTATCTATCTATCCCAGTCTTTTCATATCTATCTATCTATCTATCCCAGTCTTTTCATATCTATCTATCTATCCCAGTCTTTTCATATCTATCTATCTATCCCAGTCTTTTCATATCTATCTATCTATCTATCTATCGGCAAAAGTTGTAGAAACTGTATGCACAATGCTCAATGGAAGGTATATGAAATATATACAAAAACAGATCAAATATAGAATATATTAGGAAAGACAGTTCTTAAATTTTGCTGTTGTCTGTGACTAAAAATTTCATGTTCATGTAAAGTTGATTAATGTTACTATTATACCAATAAAATATAAGCTCAAATGAAGTCAAAGTCATTAAGCCCTGCCAAAAATCATTGATGCTTTGAGTGTGTTCAGTCATGAAACAGATTGCCGCCACCTTTATATAAATTGACCCATACACATATTTAGAAACCCCCATGAATGTTTTCATTTTGAGGTAAGGCCACGGATTGTTTATCTGTACAGTTCTTGTCTTGGAATATTTTTTACCATTTTACCAAAATCTTTGCAACCATAGTGTGATGAATTTCTGTGTGTGCTTCGTGTTTTACTATTTTTTCTTTTTGTGTGAGCTTTGTTTGTGCGGACAACTTTTCGTATTTTTAAGGCATGTGGTTACCTTCAATAAATCTATCATAATGTTTTCCAATGAAGAGTTCCAACCACAACTACTGTTATCATTATTATTATTATTATTATTATTATTATTATTATTTCCTTTATACCCCAAATGAAAAGAAAATTGGCTTTTTTGATGGCATTATAGATGCATATTGTGCATTGATCCAAATCAATAAAATGGAAAGTCTGCTGATTTATTGTACAAAGGATCCTATTTCTCAGATTAGATTTTATTCTCTTTATTCAGAATGTCTGCAAAATGTAAAGTTATTTTCAGTCCTTTGTATTTCCAAGGATCATCTTTGCATTTCTCTTGCAGGTCTTCATGACTACACACCTTTCTTGGCTATGCATGTTGTTCTGAATTTTTGGGAATCCGTAGGAGAAAAAGTGATTCACAGGTACATGAAGACTCTTCTGAATGAAGCAGGTAATTTTGTTATTGATTCAAGAACTGATATTGATTTTTAGCTTTGAGATTCTGGTCATAAAAACATTGCTGTCAAATTTGAATCAAATTCCTTGATATTCCAAAGTTTATTGACTGAAAAAAAATTGTTGCATATAGGCAGGTGATGTGATGTAGGTAGGTGATGTGATATCGGCAGGTTATGTGATGTAGGCAAGTGATATAGGCAGGTGATGTGATGTAGGCGAGTGATATAGGCAGGTGATGTGATGTAGGTAGGTGATGTAGGCAGGTGATGTGATATCGAGAGGTGATGTAGGCAGGTGATGTGATGTTGGCAGGTGATGTAGGTGAGTGATATAGGCATGTGATGTAGGTAGGTAATGTGACGTAGGCAGGTGATGTGATGATGGCCGGTGATGTGATGTCGGCAGGTGATGTATACAGGTGATGCGATGTAGGCAGGTGATGAGATATCAGCAGGTGATGTATACAGGTGATGAGATATCAGCAGGTGATGTAGGCAGGTGATGTGATGTTGGCACGTGATGCAGGCAGGTGATGTGATGTAGGCATGTGATGCAGGCAGGTGATGTGATCTTGGCAGGTGATGTGATGCAGGCAGGCGATGTGATGTCAGCAGGTGGTGTTGGCAGGTGATGTGATGTAGGCAGGTAATGTGATGTCGGCAGGTAATGTGATGTCGGCAGGTGAGGTGATGCAGGCAGGTGATGTGATGTCGGCAGGTGAGGTGATACAGGCAGGTGATGTGATGCAGATGTTAAGAAGCTTGTGAGTTTTGGATGTCTTTTTTAGGTGAAGGCGCATGTTCAATATATAAATAGAGAAGATAGAAAAAGCAAACAAAAAACTTGTGTTTCTGCTACGGACATTTATTCATTTTATATTGACTGTATTGAAACAAGGTAAAAGATTTCTTGAGGGTGTCTGTTTTCCTTTTTGGTTCAGAAATGATTTATAGTAAGTAAGGATATGAATAGGTAAAGATGGTCAAGCTCAAGTCAGCCTCATGCTGAGTTGGGAAGACTGAATCTCTATGAGTTGGGAAGACTGAATCTCTATGAGTTGGGAAGACTGAATCTCTATGAGTTGGGAAGACTGAATCTCTATGAGTTGGGAAGACTGAATCTCTATGAGTTGGGAAGACTGAATCTCTATGAGTAGGGCTACTGAAAGCATGTCTGAATGATTCCATTGGAAATTGGAAATAGTTCAGTCATTAATGGATAAGGGAAAGTAACATTCTCCAGTGGGAATGCTATTACCACAGGGTTCATGTCTTGAAGCCAAGAGGGGAAAGACAAAGATTCTGTCCTTTCTGGAAGTAGGGTCATAAAATTGCATTTATGACCTAGAAACCCTTTCTACTTTCTTTGTAACTTGGATCATGGGAAAATGAATTTATTTTTTTATTTGCTATTATTTTATTCATCAGTTTTATTTCATTTTCCCCACAGTATCATGATTAAGGCCCCACAATGTCTCTTAACATTGACTGCAATATCCTTAAGATAATTAAAATACCTGAATCACCTTTAATTATTTTTTGCAAATATATTTCCATTCCTTTGCTTTTCTTTAAGACTCTTATGTTCCTTCATGATGTGGGAGATTATGGCTCTCCATAGCTTCCTTGTCATTTGCTGCTTTCAAAAGCTTTCTGTTTCTACCTGCTCTTTTATGACAGTTTTTTCGTCTAAATTCTCCAGACTTTGGCAGAGTAAATGACAATGCTTATAAAATCTGGCCAGAGAAATGTCTGACATCTAAAGTTCTGAAATGATGTATTGTTTCCTCTGAGAACTTCAGTCATTTCTTTGTCCACATATTCTGTGGATGTCAGTAAAAAGGGATGTGGAATATTTCATTCTGTACAATATAAAAAAAAAATAATCAAAATGAGGAATCTAATTGTAGTAAGTCTGCTGCTGTTCTACACCGCTGAGAATGCAAGATTTTAGTAATTTTATTGATTTACATCCACAGAATAACCTGCAGCCTGTGAAGACAACAGGCAGAGACATTTTGGTGGCTCTTGTAATCGAAGAATACAAAGTGTGACTTCTAAACTCATGTCTGGTCTTCTTCCATCCATAGATGATAAAGATGAGAATGAAGATGAAAATGAAGAAAATGAGGATGAGGAGGAAAATGAAAGAGATGATGAGAATGAAAGTAAAAATGAGAGTAAATATGAGAGTGAGAGTGAGAATGAGGTCGGGAATGAAGATGAGAATGAGGATGAGAATCAGGGTGGAAATGAAGATGAGGGTGAGGGTGAGAATGAGGGTGAGAATAAGGGTGAGAATGAAGATGAGAATGAGAGTGAGGTTTAGAATGAGTGTGAGAATGAAGATGAGGATGAGGGTAAGAATAAGGGTGAGAATGAAGATAATGAGGGTGAGAATGAGGGTCATAATGAAAATGAGAATGAAGATGAGAATGAAGGTGAGAATGAAGATGAGGATGAGGGTGAGAATGAAAATGAAGATGAGAATGAGGGAGAGAATAAGTGTGAGAATGAAGATGAGAATGAGAGTGAGGATGAGAATGAAGATGAGAATTTGGGTGAGAATGAAGATGAGGATGTGAATGAGGGTGAGAATGGGGGTGAGAATGAAGATGTGAATTAGTATGAGAATGAGGGTGAAATAAAGATGAGAATGAGGGTGAGAATGATAATGAAGATTAGGATCAGGATGAGAATGAAGATGTGAATGAGAATGAAGATAAGAACCAAAATAAAATATATATATATATATATATATATATATGCAATAAATTGAAGGACACATTATATAGAACATTTATTTCGTTCAATTTTTTTCTTTCTTAATGAATGACTTTGAATTTGTAAGTTTATCTTGCAGATATATATATGCAATATATATATATATATGTATGTATGTATGTATGTGTGTGTGTATGTATTGCATATTTAGGCAGTTTTATTGTTTTATTAAATGTGACACACAAGGAAAATCTTTTTAAGTTCTTACAGTTCTCTTTTTGGAAGATCTAAGGAGTGTAGAAACTGTCTGTCATGATTCTTGTGCCAATTGGTTTCAGCCAATTCATTTAGCCATTTTCAAGGGGTCCATTGTTAATGTTTTCCAGTGTTTCTGTTATAAAGTTATGTCATTTCTGTCTGAACTTCTGTTATGAACGATTATCATTATTACACTATTTACATTGAGACTATTGTCCTCATCTTTATTGTTGTGATCACACTGTTTCAGCGCTCTGGCCCTAATCAGGCCTACATCGATCTGGGTAAACTAGAGAGAGTTCTGAATTGAACCTTTTAATGTACATCTGTCTGTGAGCACATTGTCCAGTTCTAATTCTTAGTATTGCTCAGTTATCGCTCACCTGTTTCCGCTGAGTGATTGATATCGCAATTTCTATGTCAACAATTCCATGAACAACGCTTTAATCTACTATGCTATTGTCTGTGCTGAACTTTCAGCCTTAAACCTAACTTGTCTGATGATTAGTGTTGCTGCTGTTAAAGACTTGCTGTTGTTTGTCTTTCTTTATTAGCAACTCCCATATTGTATTTATTTCTACTCTAGGCCTACTAAGCAGATCCACATAGCTTATGATATGCACTGATTCTTTTAGACATCTAAGTCTCCAGTGTTCTTCCTTGACCAGTATTTCCACTTCATTCCCCAAGGGCTGATGACTACCCTTTTTCTTCTATACATGATCAGCCATGATCAATTTCATTCTCTCAACTGTCACTACAGCTTTTTGATCTTCCTCTGGCCTTACATTAATGAGGCAGCTTGTTTCACCTTTATTTTCTTTGTGACAACTGCAAGGAATGGAGTATACACTGTTCTTCATCATGTCTCCCATGTTAGTATTTGTTGGATTATTTTATTTTAATTATTTTTGTTTAGTTATTTTTTATTTTATTTTTTTGTTCATTTTTATCTTTTGATTTTTAAGTAACATAGTAAAAATTTGTTTTTGTGTCTGCATTTTGAGATGACTTCTGATTGTTTATTTAGTAATTTGTGTTGTTTTGAGAAGGTAATTATAGCTATTCTCTCCTCCATACTGAATTAACAATTTTTGCATTTATTGTAGGTTTATGCCGTTTTCCTTATTTTTCATGATATTTTTGGTGTGATTTGTTTTTTATTTTAATTCTCAATGTATGTTTAGAAAGTATTGTGCTGTTTACATATCTACTATTTGTAAAGGATGTTTTGTGAGTGTAGTTTCTTTGTTTCTAGGGTCCTTCAGTTACTCCTATGTATATGTTTTTTATTTGTTGATTTTACAGTGGCTTGGTATATTACATTGTTCTGAAAGCAATTGCCATTTAAGGGACATTTGTTCTGCAGTTACAGGTGCGTTTGATTTGTGGAAGTGGTTTGTTAGTTGTTTTTCTGTTGTGCTATTTTATTATTTATGCTATATTCTCAGTGCAACTGTTGCTGATTTTTACTGTGTTTTTGTTGAATATCTTGTGGAGAGTGCTTGATGAAGAAACTTTCCTTGTATTCCAATTGCAAAACTGTTCCTGTCATCACTTTGATATTTTTGTCTTTCTACAGCACTGCATTTGGAATCAGTTTGGCAGACAAGACTGGCTGGTCCCTTGGAAATGTTTGGTTAGTGAACAAAGATCCTTCGGATGTAAGAGAGGTTGTTGAAAATATTTATGGCTACTAGTAGTAGCCATAAATATTTCATTGTTTTGCTATTTGAATTTCAGCCTGCAGATGAAAAAGTATCCAAAATGAAGTCTGAGTCCGAGTTTTCAACAAGAAAATCAAATTGGGTCATTTTTGAATATTTTTGTATCTGCAGCAATCAGGTTTGTGGAAGGTGATTTGCAATTTGAAAAGTCGATGGATAAATTAAATCAACTAAAAATGTCTATCCTTTTTAATACAAGCAGCCAGTCATTATATATATGAATAAAGACAAAAGAAAAACTTATCTTAGCTGATGTATTTTCTCCTCTGTGGGACGTTATCGTGGCTGCCTTGATAAAGTCCCTAACAGGACAAAATGTGTCGGCTACAATAAGTTTTTCTCTTGTCTTTATTTATATTGTCATTTTACAGATATACACTATCTGAAACTTTTACATATTGCATCTCGCAAATTCAGCTCTAAAGATTATTGGCATCTCTGAAAGAGCGTACTATACAACAGCAAACCCACAATACCTTTCTTCAACCAATTTGAGGTCCTGGCTTCCTCAGCTGATAAAGTCGAGTTCTTTGCTTAGAAATTCTCATCCAATTCAATGCTCGACTCATCCGGTGTACCCACTCCCGATTTCCCCCCTAGAACCGAGGCTCTGTTGAGTGAGTTGCACATAACCCCATTGTTGGTATTGGGCATCATCTCTAAATTAGACTTCATAAGGCTAGCAGTGGGGATGGGATGCCAGCCATTGTCCTGAAGAAATGTGCTCCTGAACTGGCTCCTGTCCTCTTCAAACTATACAACTACTGCCTCAATGACTCCTGCTTTCCATTCTGTTTGAAGTCTTCATCTGTTGTCTTCAAGAACTCTGGCAACCCTTCTGAACCATCAACTACCATCCTATCAGTCTCGTACCACTCTTTGGCAAAGTCTTATGTGCTCACAGCCATAACTGAATTTGTTTACCAAGCATTTCACAATAATGGAGAAGCTCGTGCCATGCCTCTAGATATTTCTAAAGCATTTGATAGGGTTTGGCATGCTGGCCTCCTTCGTAAGATTCAGGGATATGGTATTTCAGGATGATTATTTGACTTAATACAATCATTCCTGTCAAACCGTGTAATGAAGGTTGTCCTTAACGGATTCTCCTCCAGTACCTTTCTTATGAATGCAGGGGTCCCCCAAGGCTCCACCCTGGGCCCTACACTGTTCCTTATCTTCATTAACGATCTCCCTGATGTCATCAGTTCCCAAGTAGGCAGCTATACAGATGACAGTACTATTTACTCCTGCATTATGTCATTACTGACAAAACTAACCTGACTGTTGGTCTTGAAAAGGACCTGCAATCAATTGCTGACTGGGGTAGGAAATGGCTGGCTACTTTAATGCCTCAAAAACAAAACTGCTCTTCATTACCCACCAGAGAGAACCCTCCCTGCCTCCCATTAGACTGTCTGATGCTCAACTCCACAGCACCTTTTGTGACTGCTTGGTCTCACACTGTCCGCTGACCTGAGATAGAACAATTACATGGATCAATAGCTTCATCTATCACAAGGAAAGTTGGTTCTTTGTGTCACGCCAGAAAAATTTTCTCACCCAAGTCCATTCTTCAAATCTATAAGTCATCCATTCGCCCTTGCATGGAATATTGCTGTCATATATGGTCTGGAGCCCCCACTGTTCGTCTTAAGGTCCTCAACAAAATCCAGAGACAGATATGCAATGTGGTTGGCCCTGATCTGGCATCTCATTTACAGTTGCTCTCTCACAGATGTGTCATTGCCTCCCTCTGTCTTTTCTACAAATACTTTCACTGTAACTGCTCCAATGATCTACTATCGTTAGTTCCCAAACTGCATGAATTTAAACATGCCACTAGGCCAGCATCTCAGTCCCACACTTTCACTGTCAAAACGGTTAAATGTAGATGTCTCTTCTACTCCAATAGCTTCATGTCTCGCACTTCCCGTCTGTGGAACTCCCTTCCTCTTACTTGCTTCCCTCATAGCTATAATCTCCAACTATTCAAATGCAATGTCAGTCAACATCTCCAGATGCCTTGATCTATTCCCTGTTGTTCTCCTTTCCTCTTTCATGCCTCTTTACTCTTGCCCTCACTCTCTGTAACCCCTTGTTTGCTAGTGGCACTCTCGCCTTGCTTGAGGTGAAAAGCTTAAAAAAAAAATATCAGTGGTGACTGTAGGTCATCAATGTTTAACAAAATATAACTTAGATGCTAAAATGATTCCTTTACTCTAACTAAAATATATAATTTTTAAAAATATCTGTCTATGAAATTAAAAAAAAAACACATTCTGGTATTTTAATATTAATTTTAACAATTCTATAAAAATAAACATTTATTTTTTAAAATCTTCGATATGGTTGTCTGTTTATTGCCCCCTTTCCATTTTTTTTTTACTGTTTTATAGCCTGGTTATCAAGTCAGTGATGGCAGAGTGTGTGTTTGTATATATATCTATTTGTTAGTATGTTTGTGTATTTCTCTGCCTGTGAATTTTTAGTTTAATTTATTGTACATTTCTGACTGATATTATATTTCCTCAGCACTACCCCAGTCACATTCCTCACCCCAACCCTCCAGTTAAAGGCTGCCACTTTCTTTCATTTTCACCAAAATTAAATCGAGCTAAATTTAATTTACTCTTTCTCAAAAGAAACATTCCACAAAAAAAAACCTATACTTATACTGTATGGAATAAATTATTTAAAATGGATTTGAAAAATATAAGTTGATATAAAAATGTGTTCTTTGAAAAACAGGGCATACAAGTCATTAGGGATTTTTAAAAGATTATTTATAAAATTAAAGCAAGAAATAGATTGCCAATTAAGTACGTCTCCCGATTCAATAGGTGTCAGATCTATGCAGCCTGACTGTTAATTTTATTTCATTCTGTTTTACTTACTTTCTTCGTTTTTTTTTCTTTCTTTCTTCTTTAATATGAACAATATCAATGAAATATATTTTGGTCAATATTTTGAGGCACAGAGTTAAAACAATTAATTTTGGATCCAGCTGATGTCAAGAATAAAAATGGCACACTACAAAAGATTTTTGTTGCTTTGAAATATATTTACATGAATGCTGACTCACTTGGGCTTAGTCTGACAAGCCCAATCTTTAGAGTCACCACTGATATATATATATATATATATATATATATATATATATATATATATATATATACTCTACAGTTCAAAAGTTTGAAGCCACCCATGGTAATTTTTTAAATTGTACAGATAGATAGATATGAACAGACTGGGATAGATAGATAGATATGAACAGACTGGGATAGATAGATAGATATGAACAGACTGGGATAGATAGATATAATCAGATCGAGATAGATATAAACAGACTGAGATAAATAGATATGAATAGTCTGAGATAGGTAGGTAGGTAGATAGATGTAAATAGACTTACATAGATAAATAGATAGGTGCGAATAGACTAAGATAGACAGATAGATAGTAGACAGACCAACATATTGGGTGTGATGAAAAATTTTAGCACCTACTTTTTGAAAATTGAATACTGAAATAACAGTGAAAACTGATTTCTTTGTTAATAAGAAATGCTGGAGACCTTTGCACTCAACCAACAGATATCAACTCTAACCCTAACCCTGCCAACCTTCTTCATGTGATTAGAATTTCGAACTGAAGCCTTTATTTCGTCCACCAGGGGTAGATTATTCTAGTTCCATGTGCCATGCCTCTTCCGGATATCTCAGTTATTTCCCTTTAACTCAACTCTCCAAGTTTTGGTTCACCATTGCTGTGGCCTAGTATTGAACCCACAACTCTTTGGGTCTGGAAGAAATAAAGGGTATGGTTTGAAATTCCAATCACCTGAAGAAGGCTGTAGCATACAACAGCCAAAAGATTATGAATATGGCAATGAAAATGAGGATAACATTCTGAATAATGTAAATAATGCCAGTTCACAAAGTTTTCTATTTCACTGAAGCAGACATTAGACACATGAGAGTGTTATCGCCTCTTCTTTTCTTTTCCCTTCCTTTTCTTAAAACCAAACAGCGTCTCTGATATATCTTTTCTTCCATTTTGTGGGCAGGGAACAGGTCAGTTGTTACAGGTCTATGCTTGCAGTCTTACTGTAATGGTCCATTGTTTATTTGTGGTAATGGCAAAGTGTAGTGTACATGTAAAGTAACTAAGGGATAAAGGCACGAACCAGATTCTAATATGATACAATTAGTTGTCATGGAGATGTTACCACGGTTGCATGAGGTTTTTCTGAACAAGAGACAGAGTAGGATGCTTATGTTACATGTGGTTCCCTCATGTGACACATAATATGCCTGGGGATTCATTTTCTCAAAAAAGGTAACAAGACATGTCTTGTCATTACAAAATCCTGTGGTTCAAGAGAGGAAGAAGGAGAAAGAGCGTTTGTCTCCTTTCCTTTTATACTACTTTATACAATGCCACCTAGTGGGTATTAAGTAGACAGGGAGGTGTAATTCTATAGCACCATGTCAGAATTACAATCAGTACAGCTAAGAACAAAAGTCTATCAGTCAAAATAGTGTTAAAAACAACAAAGATAAAGATAACAGTTAAAAAATTATAAAGAATGAGGAGAATATCTCAAACTCGATAGAGTTATGTCTGCTTGGATTTGATTGGTTTTATGAAAGCCACAAAAACAAAACTGGAAATTTTTTTTTCCTTTTCTTCATTTGGTTGACTTTTTCAGATTGTATGGTCCTTGTCCAATTGCCGTTACAATTCTACCCAAAAGACAATGGTCAAGTGGATTATTCTGTGGCTGAAGCTATTCAAAATGACTTATATCATTTGTATAATATTGAGGTAAGATAATGTGGCTTTATAATATGCATTTTATATTCCTAAAATGACTTTTAAGAAAAATTTGACAGCTATAAAATCCAAAATAGAAATGAATTTGCTGCTGTTTTGAATATGCTTCATTGGTTGAATATTATCAGAAAAAACAATAAAATAATGTCAAGCGTTTTGTTACTTGGTGTCCTTCTTTTAAATAAACAGAGATATTTGCCATCACTACCATGCTGATTTTTTCGTCCGAATCCATGATAATTTTATTAGAATGTTTTTTGATTGATATAATTCTTTGCAAAGATATATTTTGTTATCTATTTCTTATGAGCCAAACTTCTGGAAATTTCACAATATTTCTATGTTGTTTGGCTTCCAATTTATTATCTCATGGAATATTGGAGTCTTGCCCCAAATTTCCTCAAAGACATTTGGAGATTTATGTGAACAAGAGATGCTGGGAATTTTAAATTTTGAAAATATTTTTGAAAAATTTTGTTTTTTTCATAATGTGTTTTGGGTGTATAATCTAACCAATTTCATTTAGATTCTTTTACTTTTTGTTTCCATCATCCTTGTTTTTAAATATCCTATAATGGGATTGGCAGATTTTCTATTATAGACAAAGACAATACCTTAAACTAAACAAATAAGATAATGAAATTTTCTATGTTTTGGGTCTATAATCTAACCAATTTCATTTAGATTCTTTTACTGTTTTCCATCAATATTTTTAATTAAATATCCCACATTGTGATAATAGAAGATCTGCCAAGAATGGTGAAACGTTGTAAGAACCTGGGTGCAAATTTACTGTGGATGA
>OZ038496.1:101159751-101262251 GCA_964036315.1 Acanthosepion esculentum
CTCAATTCTGCCAATATATATATATATTTCTTGAATGGCATCCTTCCTAGAGATGATATCTGGATAAAAACACTTGGTGTACTTGAACTATCTTGAGTGTCTCAGTTGGAAATAATTTTCATGTGCTAAAAAGGGGAAGAAAGTGAGGCAGGAGAATGTTTGTCTTTTTATAGACTTCAACAGCGCCACCTAACGATGTTTGACGAAACCAAGTGGGGTAATCATATTTCCAGTTCCTTTACTCTTAGAATCATGGGAAAATGTATTTCTTTTTCTTTTTTTTTTTATTATCCATTATTATCGATTATTTATCGATTTCATTTCATTTTCCCACCGATTCATACATTTTCCCAAGGGTATCAAGATGAAAGTCAATCTAACAAACTCAACTGGAATTGAAACTCAGCTCATCAACTTCTCATTCCATACTGTTAAACATTACACCGCCTGAGCATCCACATGATTATTTACTGTGTCTCATTTTCAGATTGAAGACAAATCCTGTCACAAATTCATTAGCTGGCTTCAAATATGCCTTTCAAATATTTGGTGGCATTAAAGTATTTTAAAAATACAGTTCAACAGAGGCTGGCAAATAACAAACAACTTCCAGCAAAAGTTTAAGCAAAGGTTTCGAATGTGAGATTGAAAAATGAAATCATAATAGACAACATTTACTAAAAATATTCGTAAGTTATTGATAGCTTATTTCAGGCTTAGAAACTGTGTTGCTAACATCTTGGTTTCATAATGTGGCAAATAAATGTGGAAACCATAACACTGATATTAGATTTTTATAAACCTATTGTATTTCTTGAAGTAAGTAGGTACATTGTACAACTGGTAGACATAATCTAGATTTTTGATAAAGCCTTCAACTCTCATAATCCATTAGCAAGTAAAATTAACTCTCAGAGAATATCTAGAAGTTGAATTGAAGATTGATTTATTTTTTACGGATTATCAACCCTTTGTTGGTTTTTTAAAGCCAAAACATATTTTGGATTGTAAAAATAATTTTTTCTTTTTCTTGTAAGTGAATATTGCCTTAACAAATTTTTTGAGAATAGTAATGAATTTTCCAGATACATGTCATACTATTTAACCCATAGCTGAGAGGAAGACTATGTATTCATACCTTTCTTAATGGTATATGCGTGCAAGTGATTGCAATGAACTTGGTTGGAATTTGAACACAGCTTTCTGATGTCTTATTCCAAGCCACAATTCATTACGTTGGCCGCACATCCATTGGTAATTTGATTAAACCATGGTTATATGAAAGAAGACACAAATTAGTCATTTGGGGTAAAGCATCACCCTCGGTGCATATTAGACCTGGGCTGCCTTAGGGCTTTATCCTTGGTAGCATTCTGTTTGTTCTTTGCTCAATAATCTAAAGTCACTTCTTCTTTTTCATGACACGAGGATTTACATTCTCTTTTTGAATTGAGTAAAGATTTACAGTTGGTGTTCAACAATGTTATATGTAAACACCTACTCTTTAGAAATACACCCTTGTGCAAATTAATTGAAACAAAATGAATGATTCCATTATTATTTACTTTTGTTTCCTATTTTTCCACTGAACCTTGACCCAGTTCTCATGTTAGTACTTTGTATCTCCATTCCATGAAGTCGTTCCTTGCAGATTGACCCCAGATTCTTGACTGGATTTAAATCAGGAGAGTTTCTGAGCCAGTCCATAGTACTTTGATTTGCTCACTGGTAAGGCTTGCCAGTGTGTTTGTGCAGCGTTACAATTTTCGTACCCTTCCTTGGAGTAATGTCCATCGAAGACAATTGCCTTAGGACAACTAATCAACAGTTGAGACAATAGTGTCTGGGCGTGATAAAAATATGATGCAATCATGGATTACACAATATTTTTTAAGGCCAAACAAATTTCATTGTACACCCCAAAAATAGATTCATGTTACTGCACACCACAGCAAATGACTTAATCTGAGGAAAAATAGAAATTGATTATCTTCTGTCATTCTAGTGGATCTAAAACAGTTCATATGGTGAAAGAAAGGAAACTAAAGCAATTGTTTCAATTAATTTGCACAAGGGTGTATTAATCCAGAATATGATTGACAATGTTCTAATTGAGTTTCTAAATCTAGAAAGGAATGGTGGAGTAATGGATTGCGGCTTGGACTGAGAAATTGGAGAGCTCAGTTTGAATTCTAGTTGAGTTTGTTACATTTATTTATATGCTAATACCCTTGGCCAAGGTATGAACCCAATTCTTCTATCCCCCACCCCCAGCTAAGGACTGACTAGGTCCTATAGCCTTGGGTAGTGAACAGTCTAGGAGAAGGCCAATGTGAATTCAAAATCTCCAACTATGGGTAAACAGTAGGGCAGACTGGGATCTTCAGCCTTGGGTGGCAACCAGTCTCGGAGTAGGAAAAACTGAATTCTAAACCAGCCTGGAGAAGGATGGGCTCTGTCAGGGTATCTTACCCAGGAAACATCACTGTCACTGCAGTTGCAGTAGATGTGGTGCACCTATGGGTTACGAGCAGTGATGGCATCCTACGTACTACACTGGTTTGTGCAAACCAATTCTTAAAATTATAAAAGCTTAGCAAATTGCCGTTGGATTATGCAAAAATAATCTTATATATTAAAAGCGGGTAGATAATGGCTGAAAATATCATTAATACCATAGCTGTTCTGTGGAGGCTGAAAGAGGATTTTCTTAAATGAACATAATTTATTCTGACAAAAGAAATCATTTGAAGTTAAAAATGTGTCAAATCTTGTCATAAATTTGATTGGACTTCCATTGGATCTTTGGGACTGCAGTGATTCAGTTCAAGTGTGACTAAGAAACCATAACACAGCTGATGACGCTAGAGTAAAAAAAGTATCAAACTTCTGTACAAAAATACGATGAAAACAGAATTTCAATCAGGAAATATCTTAATAAATAAATGTTTCCTATTGAATTATCCAAATGGGTTAATTCTTTTTGATACTATAAGGACAGGACCCGGACATGTCTTATGTAGATCAGTGAACTTTAACTACTGTAAACAAATGGAATCAACAATAAAATGGTACTATAGACAGTAAATTTGGCCTTTTAGTGCAACCTTCATCTCTAAACAGTTCAGGAATTTAAGTACACGAGAGAAAAAAAAAAAATATTGAAGAATCATACGAGGATTCTACATAGACTAATTGGTTTCCGTTTAATCTTAACTTTTGATGGTATGATTATGATAAAATGAAACCACTCATTTCTGGTTTAATATTTTTAGAATTATTTTTAGTCTTTGTAAAGAAGGAACCGGCAGAAGCTGTTCCAAGGGAAGCAACTC
The DNA here is from genome assembly GCA_964036315.1 of Acanthosepion esculentum. NCBI lineage: Eukaryota > Metazoa > Mollusca > Cephalopoda > Sepiida > Sepiidae > Acanthosepion > Acanthosepion esculentum. The sequence continues at coordinate 101,163,087 of OZ038496.1, forward strand.
AATAATTTTAAAAATTAATTTCATCAGTTACTTCCCTCGTATTCTAGTCAAACAGTTCCTCGTTCTAATATTGGTTCCTGAAATTTTCTCTCAAGAGGACTTTTTTCGGACAATTACAAATCAAAAATACAGTTAAAGGGGAACAACTTCTTTCCCTTAATCTATACATTGAATACAATTTTATTGCATGTTTTGTCCTCGTATGTTATTGCAATATATACTTGTTGATTCACATTTGGAGTTTTGTTGTTTACTTGAATCCTGTACGTTTAAAGTCCAATAATATAAATAGTAGTGGTCCATCTACACTCTGGTACCATTACACTACTAACTACGTTTTTGTGTTTGGCACAAGAATGTAGCGGAACGGCCCCTGTGTGAGATGGCGTGTCTTTTGGTTAGCCATGTTAGTTGCGTGTTGAAAGGGCTGTTCCCCACAATTATTTATTTTTGTTAGGAAAGGTGTGGAAATCATTAGCAATGATGAAATACAAAAAGAAACATGGAGTTAAAAACATAACAACTGAATTTATTAAGTATTGAAATTACATGCATGCGAACTGAAAAGTGGGACTGGGTTACGTCCCTTTCATTAGCTATTATTTGTATCTGGACTCATAACGAAAGAGTTGATTATTAAAATGCAGTCTAGAAGATTGACTATGTTGCATGTTAGAGATTGTCTATTGGACAAGTTGGTAAGAGTTCAGAGATTGTACTTGCGTGAAATGTTGTAAAGTTCTTTAACGTCTGACTGCGTTAGTCAAGACGGGAGTTCTTTGAGAGTCACATTTTGAAGCTTGAAGTGCGCGGTCGAAATTGTCTGCTGTTGTTGTTGTTGTTGTTGTTGTTGTTGTCTCTCGCGGTGACGAACTCTGCTGTTCTGTGCTGTCTAAATTCCTCGCCCCGTCACACGTGTTCTTGGGTTTAAATACCATGTCGTGTCACGTGACAGGCTCCGGAACGAATTTGCGCCAAAATTGATCGTGCGCGTGGGAGTGACCTGATTGGTCGATACTGACCAACCAGCAAGCTAGATTGACGGTGATTAACCAATGAATGCCTGTTGATTATTTGTAAGTATGTTCTTGGTAATAATTTAACAGGAAGAGTGCATTTCCTAGCAGAGGGTAAACTGGTTGTCGTGGACGAGTCCACAAGAACTTAGATTCTGGAGGGAATAACATTTTTATAATTAAAGCTTTGTGGGTCCGACGATCACAATGGTTGGGAACTCGTCGACGGGTTCCACGGCACTCTGGTTGGTAAAACACAGCACCATCTCTTTTCTGCACTTTATTTTATAACTTTAGAGAGTTGTCAACTCTACCGGCCACTATTCTTGTCGTGAGCTCTATGTCCAAATGACGTCACTTCCGCTTCTCATACAATTAGGAAATTGCTACGAAAGGAAAGCAAGTCAAAAAATAGATTTGTTTTTATAATAAAATTCACTCAATACAAAACTCGGGAGCTACTTAAGGTATAGGGTTACTGCTAAAATTGTTATGCTGAATGAGCTAGGTAATATAAATAAAATTGGAGGTGGTATGAAGAGAAGATTATACGGATAAGGAAGATTAAGTCTTGAATTTGTCGCAATTAGCTCCACCTCAGTTCCTTAATCCTTCAACAGGGGTCTCTCTCTCCCCTGAGTATAAATACTGGCTGACCCTTCTCCCTCTCTCTCTTTTCCGACTCAGAACTTGGGCCGCCACCTCGCATGGAGACGAGGTAAAATCTCTCTTTTTCCACTTAGGCCAATATGTGACCTCTCAAAGATACAGCGTTTCCCAAATTCCGGGAACGCGCTAAGAACAATACACGTACGTACGAACACTTACAACACACACACATAATTTCTCCATACAAACTCTATGTAACAGTCCATGTCTTTGTTTAACTTGTTTTGTTATTAATATATATTTGTTTACCCATGTATATCGGTCTTGTTTGTTTTCTTTGTCTTCTTTGGACTTAATTAAAGTCCGACATTCTTATGTAGCTGGACCGGTCAGCAGGTAAGTTTAACCTTCTGATATCTCTTCCCATCTTCACCCCACGGTCCGCTACAAATTAAATAGCTTAAGAACTAAGGCTTAACGAGAGAAGGCCACCCGAGAACCTTATTGGTTATAAAGGCATTTGCTTTTAGGTAGTAACAAGGTCTGCATTTTTTTTTCAAATAAAATTTATAATGATTTTCTACGCGCATTAATTTATAGCGTGTGAATTTTTAGCATTCTGTTACTACTTTTTTTATTTTAATCAATGTTGATTTCTGTGCAAAAAGCGGACCACAGAGCTTATCCAGCTTCATGGATATTTTTTAGAAAACCTCAACTTCTGATTGGTCACTTAATATTAAAATCATGTTCTCGACTACGTCCGAATAACATCGACCCAGTTCTTGACCTGGCTAAAAAATAATTCCGCCCCAAATCTATCAATGCCTTTTCGAGCCTGTCACGTGATTAAATTGATTATAAATACCAGACACGAATTCATTCTTCCATTTTCTTGATTTCATTCGCCTTTGAAAAATGTAGCGTTAAAGAAACCGCGTTACGATCCCAGTTCGGGCGGACGCTATGAAAACATATTACATTTACGACTATTCAACTACAAGCAACGGAAACTAATTAAACATTACGGAACATTCACTCCTTCAACCCTTCTGAAGCTAAAAGTTTACTCAACATATTCTCAGCTTTACAGAATTCTTTCAACACTCTCACAGTGAACATTTTGAGCGGCAAGTTTATTCAACTTTTTATGAGCTCAGATAAGAAAATATTTCATTAGTAAAAACTTTAATCCAGTCAAAGGGAAGTAACTCTTATTGATTGTACATCATTATACAAATATAAATATAAATCTTGTTGTTATAAAACCGTTTTTTGTTCCTTCTTGTTGTTTCTCTTGTTGCTTTTGTGTTTGCTTACACATTCGTAAGGTAACAAAAATTAATTAATTAGCACATCCCCAGTATAAGAGAGCATCTGAAAGAGATACGAAAGCATCTAAAAAATTACGAACTTTTTTTTGTAATCTCAGTGACAGACACAGGGTCATATTGTGATGATGATCATCATTACACACATATATACATACTTACGCAAATTCAAATTATACAACAACAAGCATACATTGGATAATAAATCAACACTACTTTTTAATAGACAATTTATAAATCGCAGCTATGCGACAATTTTATAATCGAATATTGTCATGTAGTCGATTTTGTCACTTTTGGGAGAATCAGATCCCAAGAGCCTTCTCAGCTTAGTAAATATTTTCAGGAAATATCAGCTTCTAATCAAGTTTCCCGCCAAAGCGCTCTGATCCTTTCACGTGATTACATTATCTATAAAAAGCAAACACGAGTTTGCCTCTTTCTCTTTCTCTTTCTTCTCTATTCTTGCTGCAAAATGTAGTCCTAGAGAATTATCGTCTTGACCTTGCGGCCAGACATTAATTCTCTGGACTACATTCAGGCGTAGAGAAAAAATGAGATGGGAGTAGGACTCATACTAGACCAAAACTTGAAAAATATGTTCTGGAATACTATCAACTATCTTACAGAATTCTTATAGTTAAACTGAATGGATAGTATTTTAATATATAGCCATAGATACATTTGCACCGACAGCACAAGGAAAGAAAGGGAAAGTTTTACTGAAAACTAAACAAAGCCAAGGTTCGGTGCAAGTCGCATGAAATTACAATCGTCATGTGAGACCTAAATGCTAAAGGAAGGACAGAGCGAGATTGTGGGATAGTTGGTAAATTTGGACTACGAACCAGTAACAAACATTGGAGGAAAAAGGGTTCAATGATGTGTGGTAAACGACCAACTGTCATAACTGTCAATAAGAGATTTTAGGAATACAGTTTTTGCAATGTAAAATATAGTCAAGTGCCGACGACGAGAGCAACTACCTTTCAGTGATATGCAACCTTAGAGGGAACTAGCGGAACTGAAGAGGGCTAAGACAGAGATTGCAATACCACAGACTCCGGAATGATCTGAATTTGAAAGATGTATACTGACAGTGTTAAAAGCGAATACAATGAACTAAATGAGAGTAGAGATTTAAAGTTGTATACATTAAGAAAAGCTTTAGTAACATCAGCAAACGACATTGTTATAATAAGTGACTGCGAAAGGAAAAGAATAACGAGTATTAGGTTTTCTTGTGAACAGCCCCGTAGAAGCAAGCGAGCCAGAGTGGCTTGTATCTGGTGCATAGGAAAATAAGGGTCTTACCTTAACGTGCGGCACGTGACATCAGCAAGTTTGCTCCGTGAAAATGGCATTACTCTCCCGTCTAGCAGTTCCGGCAGTACGTGCGGTAACGAGGGTTTTTTGTACAGTTTGGCATGCTTCCACCAATAGCAAGTCGTGTTCTGATTGGTCGAACTGAAGGAGGCTATTTGCCTGGGTAACTGAGAATAAAAGCGAAGAACGCTGATTGGTTGGTCGACCGCAGTGTTGGCCTGATAGAAGAGGGCTGGAGCAGTGAAAACGGAAAGGAGGAAGGACGGATATACGTGGTGACGTGTTCAGAAAGCAAGGACGGCGAATTGAACCAGAGGTATTTTGATTTGTACAAGTGACGTCGTAGCAATACAGACTTATTTAAATGACATCTTTAAACAACGTATATCTGTTTAATATATATATAGTGTCTTACAGGGTTGTCGGAAAATTGTTGAAATGTCGATTTCGATTGCTGATCGTTAGGATGGCGACTAGGTGTAAGGTTAGCGCCGGGAGTTTGACCGATTTCTTGGGTTGGTTTGACCGACGTCACAGGATATATTGTTGGTTTGGTGTACGTGTTGTTCAACCGAAATCACGGTGGTGGATCGATTCGTCATAGGGCGCGTTGGTTGCCGAGGTGACGAGGGATTGGTGTAGCTGGTAGGCCTGTATTTCTACGAAACGGGGTCGCATGCTTGCAGACGCTCGTTTTTGTCGATAGAGGTCATGGTGGTGGGTCGATTCGTGATAAGGTGTGTTGGTTGTCGAGGTGATGGTGGATTGGTGTAGCTTGCAGGCCTGTGTTGTACGAAACGGGGTCGCATGCTTGCGAAGTCGGAGTCGTTTGCTTGCGGAGTCACTATGCCAAGGTGACGGCGGTCGCGATGAGGAAAGCTTGTAGCTGAGTGGTGTCGACGTTAAGATGTTATTAATCGCGACGGTTGGCGTCGGAAGCCTGGCGGTGTCGAAGCTGGATAGTCGGACACTGTAGTGAGTTGTGTATGCTGAAGTTACGGCATCGGCGACGAGGAAGAATTGTAGCTGGTTGATGACGACATTGAGATGATATTCTGCTGGATTTCGTGTGTGGAGTGTCGGGTGATTAGTCAGTCCTGGGAGTAGTAAATGCAGTGTTGAGAAGAGTGGTTATGGCGGCGACAGCGCCCTGCACTTGGGCAGATGGCCAAACGGCTTGCAACTGTTTGTCGTGGTTATGGGTGGCCTGATTTTAAGCAGATCTAGCATTCCTCAGGGTCATCTACCTTTGCGGCCGGAACGTTCGCGATTGGCTGGTGTCGAATTCATTGCGTAGGCTTACTTCCTGGACCGGATGTGATGCTCGGAGCCTATGTACAGAAAACGACTTTTTAAAATGTTGTTCTCTACCTTCATGACGTTCACATCCGGCCGGCATGCAAAATGAATCAGAAAGAGATCTAATTGCAACGGAGTATAACATATCACTCCAAAGAAAACTAAGCAAGAAAAAAAGAAAAAAGGAATAGATGACATGAAATTCTCGACACGATGAGAAAGAGACAGCAAATAATACCAAGGAATGGTACAGAATATAGAACATTACACCAAGAAAATGAGAAACAAATGCAGGCAGATAAAAAGGGTCATGGTGAAGTGAAAAATGTGCAGAAATAGAAAGAATCGGCGTGACAGATAAGGCAGATATGAATAAAAGAAGAGAAATAAGAGGAGAAAAGACACGCTTATCGACAGGATGCATAAAATCAAATTAGGGAAGGCTTCTGATAATAGAGATCGGAAAAATCTCTTTAAAGTTGGAAATAATACGTAACTCTTCCACAACGAAGGAGAAAAACTTTCAATAGACAAAAATATGTAAGGACTAAAAGTAAAATCGACACTAAGCAAATTGAACAGGAACAAAGCAGCAGGACGAAATAGGATTGTAATAGAGATGCTGGCAGCTTTAGATAACTTTGGTACTGATAAAATTACTGACATAATAAATGAAATGACAGTGGTGATATACCGGAAGACCATAGCAAATCCATTTACGTAGCACTGTCAAAGAATCCAGGTGCAAACGAATGCGAAATCAATCAGACAAACAGGCAAATGATCGACATAAAAATATCACCCGAATTCTGATGAATGATGAATAGATCGCGTAGCAGAATTTGACGGAAATCGGACAAGATCAGTGTGGTTTCGTTAAAGACCCTGGAATAAGGAATGTGACATTTATGTTCAGATAGATATCAGGAAGAGCAATACAAATACAGAATGATGTGCATCTGTGTTTAGGAAATTACAGGAACTCCTACGAAAGGCAATGGATGAAGGAAAGAAGAGAGGATTAAAAGCATAAATTTGGTCTCTGTTTCGGGTTCGAATGGAAGTGAGGGTACAAGAGAAATTAAAGTAAATAATAATAATAATAATAATAATAATAATAATAATAATAATATCTTCATTGGAAAATTTGCAACTCCTATGGGAAGGAAACTGAAAGAAACTGGTACGAACACCACTCTGACCCGGTTGCGGAGATAGGACCTGTTACAATTCTATGGGACTACACAATACACACTGACAGAACAATCAAAGCCAACCGCTCAGACATTGTTATTAAAGACCACAAACAAAATAAGTGCCTCCTTATTGATATGGCAGTCCCTGCAGGCTGCAATGTATCTTTGAAGATATACGAAAAGCTTTCAAAATACAAGGACCTTGAAATAGAAATCTCAAAAATGTGGCACATGGGAACATCAACAATAGATGTAGATGGAGCCTTAGGATTGGTTGGAAAAGATTCCAGTGGGCTGATTGAAGGGATCCCTGGAAGTCCATGCCTCAAAGAGATACAAAAAACTGTTCTGACAAGTACAGCCCACACTTTACGAAGGGCTTTATCTATGTAATTATTTATTTATTTTTTTGCAGTGGAAAGTGTCATGATGCCATTTCTAACCTTAGGTCCCTGGACGGGACCCGGAAAGAAATGTGTAAACGCCAGATATCAAAGGAAATAATAATAATAATAATAATAATAATAATAATAATAATAATAATAATAATAAAATGATAAAGGAACAAACAACACATTGAGAAAAACCCTGGAAATCCCAGCTTGAGAGTGTTGTGGGTCGGTTTATGCATTGAGAGATAAACGCGTGTATCTTCTGAAATGCCCACAATAAACATGGCAGACTCGGGATGTGAGTCCACGCAAATAAATCTAAGAAACGACAAGAATCAATATATATATATACAAACAAATAATGATATATTAACAAGAAAAGTAGACAAGTGATAAAAACAATGTGTGTGACAAATGAATATAAAAACTCTTTTGGTCGAAAGTATGTGTAGTGAGTGGATGTGCGTACGTACGCGCGTGTATGTGTGTGTATTGTTCATGCGTTTCCAAAAGGGAAGGCATTCTTCCGCGAGTGATTTACATGTTGACGTGTAAGCAGAAAAAGTAAGAAGAGAATGATAAAATTTTATCGCAGAGTATTTATAGTCCTGAGAGCGCTCCTTAGAATCAGTTTCGAAAATTAGGAGGAGATAACCCGACAAGAAAAATACAAAAAAAAAACCAAACCAAAACAAAAAACTATTGATAAGAACAGTTCACACACTAAGAAGGACTTTGTCCATATAACTCTATTGATATTGTTGCGGAGGTGAAGGTTGCATAAGTTTGAAAATCCATTAGAAAGCCATTTCCTTATATGAGGTCGGCTGTGTGTATACAATTCCACTCCTCCACAAACATTTAACTTTAGATGTATGGCACAAGGCTAACAAAGCAATGCAAAAGATGAGAGCAATAATGTAAAACAACAACAAAATATTTATATATAAATAATACAAATTATCAAGAATAAACTGCTCAGAATATTTAGCTGAGTTCTGCTGAATTTCAAAGTTCAGTAATTAAAATTAATTTAATTAAGCAAATTAAAATGTTTTATAATGTTCCTTCAAAACAGTGATTTTGGTACAGAATTTTGCAACGCAAAAATAAGAGTTGTTTACCCTTAACCATGAATTTAATTATTTGAAAAGTTTTCTTTGAAAGAGAGATTTTTTTATTTGGTCTCATAATGAAAAAATGTTTGTCTTTAGAAGAAATCTTCTTTGTGAATTAGTTGAAAATTTTTGTGTAATCTGAATATTGTAAGAATTTTTTTTGGTAAAAGAGGAAAGGTTCACCAAAGAGCAAATGCCGTTGAATAGAACTGAGTGAGAAAGTTTCTTGAATTATGTCTTGAAAAGCTGAAAATATATTCGGTAAACTTGTAGCTTCAGATGACCTTTTTTTTTAAAAGTAATTTCTAGTGAAGAATTGAAAAAAAACTGGAATATCCAAGTTAAATTTCTTTAGCGTTTCTTTAAAACGTTTTACTGTGAAAGTGTTGAACGAGTGAATGTTCGCATATGCGTTGATCAATTTCTGTTGCTTGTAGTTGAATATTCGTGATATGTTGATGCTTGTAATGTTCTGTAATGTTTGTAATTAAGTTTCGTACGTACGTGTATGTATACGTGTCTGCATATGTTTTCATAGCGTCCGCCCGCAAGGGGTCGAGACGCAATTTCTTAAACAGCTACATTTTCGTAAGCGAGAGAAATAAAAAAGAAAACGTAATCACGTGATCTGCTCGAAAGAGCATTTCTGATTTTTGGCGGAAAAATGGTTTTGAATAACGCATAGGAGTTGTACGGACGTAGGCGAGAACATGATTTTAATATTAACTGACCAATGAGAGGTGAGTAAAATATCAAGGCTCTGTGATTCACTTTTTGTACAGATTTGCACAAAATTTGACATTGATAGAAAAGTAGTAGTTATGTTATGGAAGTTAGAAAAACAAATCATGAAATGTAGCCATAACAACACACCACTACCTGCCTTAGGTCTTCCCGCAGACTTGGTAGGTAGTGTGACTATAGCAGAAATGGAAATAATAATAATAATAATAATGATAATGATGATAATAATAATAATAATAATAATAATAATAGTAAATGTGGAAACTTAAAACTACGATTATGCCTGTTGTGATGGAGTCGTTGGGTTTTGATAAAGAAATGAACAGAAAATCATGTGAGTAAAATTCGTGAATTCATCAGCATCCCGGAGTTACCAAATATTACTTAGTGAAGAACTACATACACCCGCAAAACCCTCCCCATCTAAACAAAACGTCCATAGATAACTCCGCTACATGGACCCTTTTTACTCACAGATGCCAAAGCTGACTTGATAATTAAGGACTTTAAAATTACTCTGTAGCAATATGATAACATACCCAATAATAATAATACAAACATTAATTTATAATTATCTTAAATTAAGAACATTATACAGGGTGTCCATAAAGTTCGTGTGCACATTAAAATATTTATAACTTTATTTGTATTTGCGATTGGTATCGCAAATACAAATAACGTTATAAATTTTTTAAAGTGCACACGAACTTTATGCAACCCTGTATTATAATATATTATAATATTGTCTTTTGTTGAATTAAGTCTTAATATTACAATTAGTAAAAAAAAATAAAAAAAAATTAGAAAATTATTTCAGTACATAGATATAGTCTTTTGTTAAATTACTTTTTATTATTAAAAAAGACTTTCCGACAAACTTCTGTTCCAACTTTTCTCTGTCCTTTACATCGGCTATTATCATAAAAATGTTAAAAAATATTTTTGGGGTCTAATTGAATTGTTGTTTCATCAAACAATAGACGTTGTTTTAATTTTAAATTCAGTCATTATAGCAGTGATTCTGGGGAGAATTCTAGTTTTGTATTCAATTTACAGAAGAAAAAACAATTAATAAAAAAGAAATTCTTTGCAGTTCGAACACCAAGTATTAAGAGTCATGTTTCAAAGAAAGATAACTCCAAATATACTTCGGCGGAGTTATCTCGCTTTTTACCAGCACACATTTTATTTTATTGAAATGTAATATATTCATAATTCGAAACATTTCTTCGTTTCCGGATCTTTTTCAGATAAATAAATAAATACTAGAACAGAAAAAAGGCAATAAATAAACTACTACTTAAATAAAAAATAAAAATAAAGAAACCTAATGTGACGTTTGTAATTTTCAGTTCTAATTTTGAAATGATTCTGTTTCTATTCTCTTTTTAGCGAGTCAATGTAGAAATGTCATGAGTTTTTCATTCCATTTTTTTTTTATTTCCTAACATGTCGGCCTTTTGATTTCCAATGACGATATTTTTAAATTAATGATTCTCAAATTACTTTACTCTCACGGATTACTCAGAGGTTTTTTCTTAAGAAAGGAAAAAATTTCTCCGAAAGAAGGATTTATCTCAGTGCGTCCACGTCGCTACCGAATGTGACACAAGGTTCAACATTTCACCTAAAAATACTGGAAATAGTGTAAAAGAATAATAACAACAATAATAATAATAATGATAATAATAGTAATAATAATAATAACAACAATAATAATAACAGCAATAATAATAATAATAATAATGGTGGTGTTATAGTAGTGACTATAATCATTGTCACACTTGGAATTATTCCCAAAATACTAGAGCAAGAGTGTAATTGTGGTTTTGAAGAAGATTTCGGACTCTCCCTAAACTGTCTGCGCTGGGGTCTGCGAATATACAGAGAATGATGGTGCCGATTTTAAAAGACTTGTTGTCACTTGACTGCCCACCATCCCCGTAGTAGCACCGGTCATATTCTTCTTAACGAATATTTTTGAGTGAAAATCTTACTTTTTAGGGTTCCGTATTATGAGGAGATTGCGAAATGACCCCAAATGTAAAATCAATCGTACTTTTTTTGTTGTTTAATGAATTCCTTAATGACCCTCCCGCTAATTTGTAGTGCCGGGGTGCTGGGGGTGATATACCCTATAGAGTTTGATTATTATCACTCTTATTGGGGTCGGCAAGTCGAACATTTTAGTCTTTGGCCGATGCCATTCTGGGTTCGCCTTTCAATATGGAAGCCATTTTATTTAAATTGTATTTTAAGTCTGTTTGACTTTATTTAACTTTAATTTTTCTTTTAATTTTATTTCATTTCTTAATTATTTTTTGTTTTTAAAATTTTTCCACACATCCAGCGGAACTTTCCGTAACTGGATCCCACTTTTTATCTAAGCATAGTCCTAAGCGTAATGTAATCTTTGTCGATATATATATATATATATATATATATATATATATATATATATATATATATATATATATATATATATAAATATATATATATATATATTTGTCATCCACAGATAGACTGTTTCGCTGTTTCACAGCTCATCAGTGTGGCTAGACGTCCGGTTGCCTCTAGCTAGGATCGAAACCCGACTGAATTGGCGTCAGTCGGAACTTCTACCACTAACTATCACGGCAGGGATGAAGGTGAATTTTAGCGTGTTTATTTTTAGATTTAGATAAACACACAGTGACTGACAGTGACTCAATTCTGCCGAAGAGTATATATATATATATATCTGTAGATTCTATCGTAAAATAAGACCTTAAGAAATTTTACAGGGAAATTGGAAAAGTAGGTATAGATGCCAAAAAGCCGCCATCTATTGAAAAAGTGCAGAGATTTTAGGAGACTATTTGGAGCTGGCCAAAGGAATATAACCCCAATGCAGAATGGATCCAACGAGAAGATGAACAAATGATGAATAAAACTTTACAAGAATCAGAAAATATAACCAAGAATAATGTTAGGAAAATTCTAACGAAATTCCCAAAATGGAAATTCCCAAAATGTAAATCTCCAGGAAATGGTAAGGTACCCAATTTTTGGCTCTATCATCTGTCATCAATCCATAAACCCCGTGCACAAATTCTCAGAATGGATCATTGAAGGCATTACATATCTCCTACCAAAATTGGGTGAAAGAGACGATCCGAAAACATTTAGGCTAATAACATGTCTGTCCACCACGTATAAATTAATCACATCTGTCCTGACGAACTGTATTTACTCTTTTCTCGATGAAAACAACTTTGGAACAGAAGGGATGTTGTAGAGGTTCATATGTTTACAAAGATCAGCTACTGATAAATAAAATGATCCTGAAAAAAGTTCAGGAAAAGATTTAGCAATCTCAGCACAACGTGGTTAGATTACCGTAAAGCCTTTGATAATATGCCACACTCCTCGATCCTTAAAACTTTGGAAATGTACAAAGTCTCCTCGGTGACTGTAAATTTCCTCAAACAAAGCACATATGGAAAACCACATTCTCGTTAAATCACACCACAGGCACTGCCACTTGCAACCACCTGAATATCCGACGAGGAATCTTTCAAAGAGACTCCCTGTCACCCTTTCTGATTTGCCTGTCCTTAATCCCCCTTATACATGAACTAAATAATAGCTACGGATACAAAGTAAACAAGAAAGTATTCAATGACCTACTCTACATGGACGATCTCAAACTCTTTGACAATGAGGTGAAGGGTTTCCTTAATACTGTAATATGTTTCAGTGACGACATCGGTATGGATTTCGGATTAGATAAATGTGCAAAAGTAACATTTAATAAAGGAAGACTTACAAAAACTGAATAGATTTAGGTTTTGTCACAAATATTAGGGAACTGGAAAAACGAAGAAGCCTATAGGTACCTAGGAATTAGCGAAGGAATTCAGCATACCTAAATGAAGAAGAGGGTAAGAAAAGAACAATACAGGTGTGTGCGTCTGGTACTGAATACCGAGCGGAATTTAAAAAAAACAAAACCCAGAATATCAGCCATAAACACCTTGGCTGTCCTTGTGGTGCAATACAGTTTCAACATCCTTAACTGGACCATGGCTGACATTAAGCGAACAGACGATAAAACGATGCACCCCAAGGCTGATGCTGATCGTCTGCATGTGACCAGATCCGAAGGAGGCAGAGGAATAGTTCAACTAGAACTGTCTTTCAAAACTGCAACAATCGGCCTTCAAAGATGCCTGGAAACTACAGAAGACATGATGAAGCCAACAAGTTCAAAATGGAGTTTCAAGCGGGTGAAGAAATGCAAGTAAAGCTTAATACAGCTACAGCAGCTTCAAAACAAAAACAAAAAAAATGAAAAAAAAACAAACAAAAAAAACGCTAAAAACAACGTAGAGGCAAATGCAATCGACCAGATACAGAAACAATGGAAGGATAAATCTTTTCATGGTCTTCTCGAACCAAAGAAAGTTTTGAAACAAACCCCCCGTGCTGCAGGGCTGAAAGCGCAAACCGAAGGCTTTCTTCTTGTTGCACAGGACCAATACTTTCTAACTAGAAATCACCAAGAACACATATTAAAAAATATCTTAGACGAAAATGCAGATTCTCTGATAAATATTCAGAAATAATTCACCATCTTGTATCAGGTTGCATGGGACTGACACCAACTGAATATAAAACACGGCATGGCAGAGTGGGCCAATATCTAGGCTGTAAAAACTGCAATTTTTACTGAAAGTAAACTGCAAGACATTGGTATGAACACTACCAAGATCCGGTTATAGAGACAGGACCTGTGAAAATTTTATGGGACTTTGCAATACACACAGACAAAACAATCAAAGCTAATCACCCAGACATTGTGAACAGAGTCTTCTTATTGTCATGGCAATCCCAGCAGACTGTAATGTATCTTTGAAGATCTTCAAAAAACAATTAAAATCAAGGACCTTGAAATCGAAATCTCTAGTATGTGGCATATGAGGACATCAACACCAGTTGTAGGTGGAGCCCTCGGATTGAGTGGAAAAGATTCCGATAGACTGATTGAAAGGAGTCCTGGAAGGCAATGTGTTGAAGAAATACAAAAAATTGTAACAACAAGTACAGCCTACACCTAACGAAGGGCTTTACTTATGTAAAATGTGTGTATTTCCCCCCTCAAAAACTGCTCAGTGGAAAATATGATGATGCCATTTCTGAACTTAGGTCTCTAGTGGGGACCCGGAAATAAATGAGTATACACCAGAAAGCAAGGTAAATAAAATAATAATAATAATAAACTTTCTTCAAAAAACTCCCAAAACCTTCAAAACTGCTCAGTGGAAAATATGATGATGCCATTTCTGAAGTTAGGTCTCTAGTCGGGACCCGGAAATAAATGAGTATACACCAGAAAGCAAGGTAAATAAAATAATAATAAACTTTCTTCAAAAAACTCCCAAAACCTTCAAAACTGCTCAGTGGAAAATATGATGATGCCATTTCTGAACTTAGGTCTCTAGTGGGGACCCGGAAATAAATGAGTATACACCAGAAAGCAAGGTAAATAAAATAATAATAATAATAAACTTTCTTCAAAAACCTCCCAAAACCTTCAAAACTGCTCAGTGGAAAATATGATGATGCCATTTCTGAACTTAGGTCTCTAGTCGGGACCCGGAAATAAATGAGTATACACCAGAAAGCAAGGTAAATAAAATAATAATAATAATAAACTTTCTTCAAAAAACTACCAAAACCTTCAAAACTGCTCAGTGGAAAATATGATGATGCCATTTCTGAACTTAGGTCTCTAGTGGGGACCCGGAAATAAATGAGTATACACCAGAAAGCAAGGTAAATAAAATAATAATAAACTTTCTTCAAAAAACTCCCAAAACCTACAAAACTGCTCAGTGGAAAATATGATGATGCCATTTCTGAAGTTAGGTCTCTAGTCGGGACCCGGAAATAAATGAGTATACACCAGAAAGCAAGGTAAATAAAATAATAATAATAATAAACTTTCTTCAAAAAACTCCCAAAACCTTCAAAACTGCTCAGTGGAAAATATGATCATGCCATTTCTGAACTTAGGTCTCTAGTGGGGACCCGAAAATAAATGAGTATACACCAGAAAGCAAGGTAAATAAAATAATAATAAACTTTCTTCAAAAAACTCCCAAAACCTTCAAAACTGCTCAGTGGAAAATATGATGATGCCATTTCTGAACTTAGGTCTCTAGTGGGGACCCGGAAATAAATGAGCATACACCAGAAAGCAAGGTAAATAAAATAATAATAAACTTTCTTCAAAAAACTCCCAAAACCTACAAAACTGCTCAGTGGAAAATATGATGATGCCATTTCTGAACTTAGGTCTCTAGTGGGGACCCGGAAATAAATGAGTATACACCAGAAAGCAAGGTAAATAAAATAATAATAATAATAAACTTTCTTCAAAAAACTCCCAAAACCTTCAAAACTGCTCAGTGGAAAATATGATCATGCCATTTCTGAACTTAGGTCTCTAGTGGGGACCCGAAAATAAATGAGTATACACCAGAAAGCAAGGTAAATAAAATAATAATAAACTTTCTTCAAAAAACTCCCAAAACCTTCAAAACTGCTCAGTGGAAAATATGATGATGCCATTTCTGAACTTAGGTCTCTAGTGGGGACCCGGAAATAAATGAGTATACACCAGAAAGCAAGGTAAATAAAATAATAATAATAATAAACTTTCTTCAAAAAACTCCCAAAACCTTCAAAACTGCTCAGTGGAAAATATGATGATGCCATTTCTGAAGTTAGGTCTCTAGTCGGGACCCGGAAATAAATGAGTATACACCAGAAAGCAAGCTAAATAAAATAATAATAAACTTTCTTCAAAAAACTCCCAAAACCTTCAAAACTGCTCAGTGGAAAATATGATGATGCCATTTCTGAACTTAGGTCTCTAGTGGGGACCCGGAAATAAATGAGTATACACCAGAAAGCAAGGTAAATAAAATAATAATAATAATAAACTTTCTTCAAAAAACTCCCAAAACCTTCAAAACTGCTCAGTGGAAAATATGATCATGCCATTTCTGAACTTAGGTCTCTAGTGGGGACCCGAAAATAAATGAGTATACACCAGAAAGCAAGGTAAATAAAATAATAATAAACTTTCTTCAAAAAACTCCCAAAACCTTCAAAACTGCTCAGTGGAAAATATGATGATGCCATTTCTGAACTTAGGTCTCTAGTGGGGACCCGGAAATAAATGAGTATACACCAGAAAGCAAGGTAAATAAAATAATAATAATAATAAACTTTCTTCAAAAAACTCCCAAAACCTTCAAAACTGCTCAGTGGAAAATATGATGATGTCATTTCTGAACTTAGGTCTCTAGTCGGGACCCGGAAATAAATGAGTATACACCAGAAAGCAAGGTAAATTAAATAATAATAAACTTTCTTCAAAAAACTCCCAAAACCTTCAAAACTGCTCAGTGGAAAATATGATGATGCCATTTCTGAACTTAGGTCTCTAGTGGGGACCCGGAAATAAATGAGTATACACCAGAAAGCAAGGTAAATAAAATAATAATAATAATAAACTTTCTTCAAAAAACTCCCCAAACCTTCAAAACTGCTCAGTGGAAAATATGATGATGCCATTTCTGAACTTAGGTGTCTAGTGGGGACCCGGAAATAAATGAGTATACACCAGAAAGCAAGGTAAATAAAATAATAATAATAATAAACTTTCTTCAAAAAACTCCCAAAACCTTCAAAACTGCTCAGTGGAAAATATGATGATGCCATTTCTGAAGTTAGGTCTCTAGTCGGGACCCGGAAATAAATGAGTATACACCAGAAAGCAAGGTAAATAAAATAATAATAAACTTTCTTCAAAAAACTCCCAAAACCTTCAAAACTGCTCAGTGGAAAATATGATGATGCCATTTCTGAACTTAGGTCTCTAGTGGGGACCCGGAAATAAATGAGTATACACCAGAAAGCAAGGTAAATAAAATAATAATAATAATAAACTTTCTTCAAAAAACTCCCAAAACCTTCAAAACTGCTCAGTGGAAAATATGATGATGCCATTTCTGAACTTAGGTCTCTAGTCGGGACCCGGAAATAAATGAGTATACACCAGAAAGCAAGGTAAATAAAATAATAATAAACTTTCTTCAAAAAACTCCCAAAACCTTCAAAACTGCACAGTGGAAAATATGATGATGCCATTTCTGAACTTAGGTCACTAGTGGGGACCCGGAAATAAATGAGTATACACCAGAAAGCAAGGTAAATAAAATAATAATAATAATAAACTTTCTTCAAAAAACTCCCAAAACCTTCAAAACTGCTCAGTGGAAAATATGATGATGCCATTTCTGAACTTAGGTCTCTAGTGGGGACCCGGAAATAAATGAGTATACACCAGAAAGCAAGGTAAATAAAATAATAATAATAATAAACTTTCTTCAAAAAACTAGCAAAACCTTCAAAACTCCTCAGTGGAAAATATGATGATGCCATTTCTGAACTTAGGTCTCTAGTGGGGACCCGGAAATAAATGAGTATACACCAGAAAGCAAGGTAAATAAAATAATAATAAACTTTCTTCAAAAAACTCCCAAAACCTTCAAAACTGCTCAGTGGAAAATATGATGATGCCATTTCTGAACTTAGGTCTCTAGTGGGGACCCGGAAATAAATGAGTATACACCAGAAAGCAAGGTAAATAAAATAATAATAATAATAAACTTTCTTCAAAAAACTCCCAAAACCTTCAAAACTGCTCAGTGGAAAATATGATCATGCCATTTCTGAACTTAGGTCTCTAGTGGGGACCCGAAAATAAATGAGTATACACCAGAAAGCAAGGTAAATAAAATAATAATAAACTTTCTTCAAAAAAGTCCCAAAACCTTCAAAACTGCACAGTGGAAAATATGATGATGCCATTTCTGAACTTAGGTCTCTAGTGGGGACCCGGAAATAAATGAGTATACACCAGAAAGCAAGGTAAATAAAATAATAATAATAATAAACTTTCTTCAAAAAACTCCCAAAACCTTCAAAACTGCTCAGTGGAAAATATGATGATGCCATTTCTGAACTTAGGTCTCTAGTCGGGACCCGGAAATAAATGAGTATACACCAGAAAGCAAGGTAAATAAAATAATAATAAACTTTCTTCAAAAAACTCCCAAAACCTTCAAAACTGCTCAGTGGAAAATATGATGATGCCATTTCTGAACTTAGGTCTCTAGTGGGGACCCGGAAATAAATGAGTATACACCAGAAAGCAAGGTAAATAAAATAATAATAATAATAAGCTTTCTTCAAAAAACTCCCAAAACCTTCAAAACTGCTCAGTGGAAAATATGATGATGCCATTTCTGAACTTAGGTCTCTAGTCGGGACCCGGAAATAAATGAGTATACACCAGAAAGCAAGGTAAATAAAATAATAATAAACTTTCTTCAAAAAACTCCCAAAACCTTCAAAACTGCTCAGTGGAATATATGATGATGCCATTTCTGAACTTAGGTCTCTAGTCGGGACACGGAAATAAATGAGTATACACCAGAAAGCAAGGTAAATAAAATAATAATAATAATAAACTTTCTTCAAAAAACTCCCAAAACCTTCAAAACTGCTCAATGGAAAATATGATGATGCCATTTCTGAACTTAGGTCTCTAGTCGGGACCCGGAAATAAATGAGTATACACCAGAAAGCAAGGTAAATAAAATAATAATAATAATAATAAACTTTCTTCAAAAACCTCCCAAAACCTTCAAAACTGCTCAGTGGAAAATATGATGATGCCATTTCTGAACTTAGGTCTCTAGTCGGGACCCGGAAATAAATGAGTATACACCAGAAAGCAAGGTAAATAAAATAATAATAATCATAAACTTTCTTCAAAAACCTCCCAAAACCTTCAAAACTGCTCAGTGGAAAATATGATGATGCCATTTCTGAACTTAGGTCTCTAGTCGGGACCCGGAAATAAATGAGTATACACCAGAAAGCAAGGTAAATAAAATAATAATAATCATAAACTTTCTTCAAAAACCTCCCAAAACCCTCAAAACTGCTCAGTGGAAAATATGATGATGCCATTTCTGAACTTAGGTCTCTAGTCGGGACCCGGAAATAAATGAGTATACACCAGAAAGCAAGGTAAATAAAATAATAATAAACTTTCTTCAAAAAACTCCCAAAACCTTCAAAACTGCTCGGTGGAAAATATGATGATGCCATTTCTGAACTTAGGTCTCTAGTCGGGACACGGAAATAAATGAGTATACACCAGAAAGCAAGGTAAATAAAATAATAATAATAATAAACTTTCTTAAAAAAACTCCCAAAACCTTCAAAACTGCTCAATGGAAAATATGATGATGCCATTTCTAAACTTAGGTCTATAGTCGGGACCCGGAAATAAATGAGTATACAACAGAAAGCAAGGTAAATAAAATAATAATAATATTAATAAACTTTCTTCAAAAACCTCCCAAAACCTTCAAAACTGCTCAGTGGAAAATATGATGATGCCATTTCTGAACTTAGGTCTCTAGTGGGGACCCGGAAATAAATGAGTATACACCAGAAAGCAAGGTAAATAAAATAATAATAAACTTTCTTCAAAAAACTCCCAAAACCTTCAAAACTGCTCAGTGGAAAATATGATGATGCCATTTCTGAACTTAGGTCTCTAGTGGGGACCCGGAAATAAATGAGTATACACCAGAAAGCAAGGTAAATAAAATAATAATAATAATAAACTTTCTTCAAAAAACTCCCAAAACCTTCAAAACTGCTCAGTGGAAAATATGATCATGCCATTTCTGAACTTAGGTCTCTAGTGGGGACCCGAAAATAAATGAGTATACACCAGAAAGCAAGGTAAATAAAATAATAATAAACTTTCTTCAAAAAAGTCCCAAAACCTTCAAAACTGCACAGTGGAAAATATGATGATGCCATTTCTGAACTTAGGTCTCTAGTGGGGACCCGGAAATAAATGAGTATACACCAGAAAGCAAGGTAAATAAAATAATAATAATAATAAACTTTCTTCAAAAAACTCCCAAAACCTTCAAAACTGCTCAGTGGAAAATATGATGATGCCATTTCTGAACTTAGGTCTCTAGTCGGGACCCGGAAATAAATGAGTATACACCAGAAAGCAAGGTAAATAAAATAATAATAAACTTTCTTCAAAAAACTCCCAAAACCTTCAAAACTGCTCAGTGGAAAATATGATGATGCCATTTCTGAACTTAGGTCTCTAGTGGGGACCCGGAAATAAATGAGTATACACCAGAAAGCAAGGTAAATAAAATAATAATAATAATAAACTTTCTTCAAAAAACTCCCAAAACCTTCAAAACTGCTCAGTGGAAAATATGATGATGCCATTTCTGAACTTAGGTCTCTAGTCGGGACCCGGAAATAAATGAGTATACACCAGAAAGCAAGGTAAATAAAATAATAATAAACTTTCTTCAAAAAACTCCCAAAACCTTCAAAACTGCTCAGTGGAATATATGATGATGCCATTTCTGAACTTAGGTCTCTAGTCGGGACACGGAAATAAATGAGTATACACCAGAAAGCAAGGTAAATAAAATAATAATAATAATAAACTTTCTTCAAAAAACTCCCAAAACCTTCAAAACTGCTCAATGGAAAATATGATGATGCCATTTCTGAACTTAGGTCTCTAGTCGGGACCCGGAAATAAATGAGTATACACCAGAAAGCAAGGTAAATAAAATAATAATAATAATAATAAACTTTCTTCAAAAACCTCCCAAAACCTTCAAAACTGCTCAGTGGAAAATATGATGATGCCATTTCTGAACTTAGGTCTCTAGTCGGGACCCGGAAATAAATGAGTATACACCAGAAAGCAAGGTAAATAAAATAATAATAATCATAAACTTTCTTCAAAAACCTCCCAAAACCTTCAAAACTGCTCAGTGGAAAATATGATGATGCCATTTCTGAACTTAGGTCTCTAGTCGGGACCCGGAAATAAATGAGTATACACCAGAAAGCAAGGTAAATAAAATAATAATAATCATAAACTTTCTTCAAAAACCTCCCAAAACCTTCAAAACTGCTCAGTGGAAAATATGATGATGCCATTTCTGAACTTAGGTCTCTAGTCGGGACCCGGAAATAAATGAGTATACACCAGAAAGCAAGGTAAATAAAATAATAATAAACTTTCTTCAAAAAACTCCCAAAACCTTCAAAACTGCTCGGTGGAAAATATGATGATGCCATTTCTGAACTTAGGTCTCTAGTCGGGACACGGAAATAAATGAGTATACACCAGAAAGCAAGGTAAATAAAATAATAATAATAATAAACTTTCTTAAAAAAACTCCCAAAACCTTCAAAACTGCTCAATGGAAAATATGATGATGCCATTTCTAAACTTAGGTCTATAGTCGGGACCCGGAAATAAATGAGTATACAACAGAAAGCAAGGTAAATAAAATAATAATAATATTAATAAACTTTCTTCAAAAACCTCCCAAAACCTTCAAAACTGCTCAGTGGAAAATATGATGATGCCATTTCTGAACTTAGGTCTCTAGTCGGGACCCGGAAATAAATGAGTATACACCAGAAAGCAAGGTAAATAAAATAATAATAATCATAAACTTTCTTCAAAAACCTCCCAAAACCTTCAAAACTGCTCAGTGGAAAATATGATGATGCCATTTCTGAACTTAGGTCTCTAGTCGGGACTCGGAAATAAATGAGTATACACCAGAAAGCAAGGTAAATAAAATAATAATAATAATAATAATAAACTTTCTTCAAAAACCTCCCAAAACCTTCAAAACTGCTCAGTGGAAAATATGATGATGCCATTTCTGAACTTAGGTCTCTAGTCGGGACCCGGAAATAAATGAGTATACACCAGAAAGCAAGGTAAATAAAATAATAATAATCATAAACTTTCTTCAAAAACCTCCCAAAACCTTCAAAACTGCTCAGTGGAAAATATGATGATGCCATTTCTGAACTTAGGTCTCTAGTCGGGACCCGGAAATAAATGAGTATACACCAGAAAGCAAGGTAAATAAAATAATAATAAACTTTCTTCAAAAAACTCCCAAAACCTTCAAAACTGCTCGGTGGAAAATATGATGATGCCATTTCTGAACTTAGGTCTCTAGTCGGGACACGGAAATAAATGAGTATACACCAGAAAGCAAGGTAAATAAAATAATAATAATAATAAACTTTCTTAAAAAAACTCCCAAAACCTTCAAAACTGCTCAATGGAAAATATGATGATGCCATTTCTAAACTTAGGTCTATAGTCGGGACCCGGAAATAAATGAGTATACAACAGAAAGCAAGGTAAATAAAATAATAATAATATTAATAAACTTTCTTCAAAAACCTCCCAAAACCTTCAAAACTGCTCAGTGGAAAATATGATGATGCCATTTCTGAACTTAGGTCTCTAGTCGGGACCCGGAAATAAATGAGTATACACCAGAAAGCAAGGTAAATAAAATAATAATAATCATAAACTTTCTTCAAAAACCTCCCAAAACCTTCAAAACTGCTCAGTGGAAAATATGATGATGCCATTTCTGAACTTAGGTCTCTAGTCGGGACTCGGAAATAAATGAGTATACACCAGAAAGCAAGGTAAATAAAATAATAATAATAATAATAATAAACTTTCTTCAAAAACCTCCCAAAACCTTCAAAACTGCTCAGTGGAAAATATGATGATGCCATTTCTGAACTTAGGTCTCTAGTCGGGACCCGGAAATAAATGAGTATACACCAGAAAGCAAGGTAAATAAAATAATAATAATCATAAACTTTCTTCAAAAACCTCCCAAAACCTTCAAAACTGCTCAGTGGAAAATATGATGATGCCATTTCTGAACTTAGGTCTCTAGTCGGGACCCGGAAATAAATGAGTATACACCAGAAAGCAAGGTAAATAAAATAATAATAAACTTTCTTCAAAAAACTCCCAAAACCTTCAAAACTGCTCGGTGGAAAATATGATGATGCCATTTCTGAACTTAGGTCTCTAGTCGGGACACGGAAATAAATGAGTATACACCAGAAAGCAAGGTAAATAAAATAATAATAATAATAAACTTTCTTAAAAAAACTCCCAAAACCTTCAAAACTGCTCAATGGAAAATATGATGATGCCATTTCTAAACTTAGGTCTATAGTCGGGACCCGGAAATAAATGAGTATACAACAGAAAGCAAGGTAAATAAAATAATAATAATATTAATAAACTTTCTTCAAAAACCTCCCAAAACCTTCAAAACTGCTCAGTGGAAAATATGATGATGCCATTTCTGAACTTAGGTCTCTAGTCGGGACCCGGAAATAAATGAGTATACACCAGAAAGCAAGGTAAATAAAATAATAATAATCATAAACTTTCTTCAAAAACCTCCCAAAACCTTCAAAACTGCTCAGTGGAAAATATGATGATGCCATTTCTGAACTTAGGTCTCTAGTCGGGACTCGGAAATAAATGAGTATACACCAGAAAGCAAGGTAAATAAAATAATAATAATAATAATAATAAACTTTCTTCAAAAACCTCCCAAAACCTTCAAAACTGCTCAGTGGATAATATGATGACGCCATTTCTGAACTTAGTTCTCTAGTGGGGACCCGGAAATAAATGAGTATACACCAGAAAGCAAGGTAAATAAAATAATAATAATAATAAACTTTCTTCAAAAAACTCCCAAAACCTTCAAAACTGCTCAGTGGAAAATATGATGATGCCATTTCTGAAGTTAGGTCTCTAGTCGGGACCCGGAAATAAATGAGTATACACCAGAAGGAAGCTAAATAAAATAATAATAAACTTTCTTCAAAAAACTCCCAAAACCTTCAAAACTGCTCAGTGGAAAATATGTTGATGCCATTTCTGAACTTAGGTCTCTAGTGGGGACCCGGAAATAAATGAGTATACACCAGAAAGCAAGGTAAATAAAATAATAATAATAATAAACTTTCTTCAAAATCTCCCAAAACCTTCAAAACTGCTCAGTGGAAAATATGATGATGCCATTTCTGAACTTAGGTCTCTAGTCGGGACCCGGAAATAAATGAGTATACACCAGAAAGCAAGGTAAATAAAATAATAATAATAATAATAAACTTTCTTCAAAAACCTCCCAAAACCTTCAAAACTGCTCAGTGGAAAATATGATGATGCCATTTCTGAACTTAGGTCTCTAGTCGGGACCCGGAAATAAATGAGTATACACCAGAAAGCAAGGTAAATAAAATAATAATAATCATAAACTTTCTTCAAAAACCTCCCAAAACCTTCAAAACTGCTCAGTGGAAAATATGATGATGCCATTTCTGAACTTAGGTCTCTAGTCGGGACCCGGAAATAAATGAGTATACACCAGAAAGCAAGGTAAATAAAATAATAATAATCATAAACTTTCTTCAAAAACCTCCCAAAACCTTCAAAACTGCTCAGTGGAAAATATGATGATGCCATTTCTGAACTTAGGTCTCTAGTCGGGACCCGGAAATAAATGAGTATACACCAGAAAGCAAGGTAAATAAAATAATAATAAACTTTCTTCAAAAAACTCCCAAAACCTTCAAAACTGCTCGGTGGAAAATATGATGATGCCATTTCTGAACTTAGGTCTCTAGTCGGGACACGGAAATAAATGAGTATACACCAGAAAGCAAGGTAAATAAAATAATAATAATAATAAACTTTCTTAAAAAAACTCCCAAAACCTTCAAAACTGCTCAATGGAAAATATGATGATGCCATTTCTAAACTTAGGTCTCTAGTCGGGACCCGGAAATAAATGAGTATACAACAGAAAGCAAGGTAAATAAAATAATAATAATAATAATAAACTTTCTTCAAAAACCTCCCAAAACCTTCAAAACTGCTCAGTGGAAAATATGATGATGCCATTTCTGAACTTAGGTCTCTAGTCGGGACCCGGAAATAAATGAGTATACACCAGAAAGCAAGGTAAATAAAATAATAATAATCATAAACTTTCTTCAAAAACCTCCCAAAACCATCAAAACTGCTCAGTGGAAAATATGATGATGCCATTTCTGAACTTAGGTCTCTAGTCGGGACTCGGAAATAAATGAGTATACACCAGAAAGCAAGGTAAATAAAATAATAATAATAATAATAATAAACTTTCTTCAAAAACCTCCCAAAACCTTCAAAACTGCTCAGTGGATAATATGATGACGCCATTTCTGAACTTAGTTCTCTAGTGGGGACCCGGAAATAAATGAGTATACACCAGAAAGCAAGGTAAATAAAATAATAATAATAATAAACTTTCTTCAAAAAACTCCCAAAACCTTCAAAACTGCTCAGTGGAAAATATGATGATGCCATTTCTGAAGTTAGGTCTCTAGTCGGGACCCGGAAATAAATGAGTATACACCAGAAGGAAGCTAAATAAAATAATAATAAACTTTCTTCAAAAAACTCCCAAAACCTTCAAAACTGCTCAGTGGAAAATATGATGATGCCATTTCTGAACTTAGGTCTCTAGTGGGGACCCGGAAATAAATGAGTATACACCAGAAAGCAAGGTAAATAAAATAATAATAATAATAAACTTTCTTCAAAATCTCCCAAAACCTTCAAAACTGCTCAGTGGAAAATATGATGATGCCATTTCTGAACTTAGGTCTCTAGTGGGGACCCGGAAATAAATGAGTATACACCAGAAAGCAAGGTAAATAAAATAATAATAATAATAATAAACTTTCTTCAAAAACCTCCCAAAACCTTCAAAACTGCTCAGTGGAAAATATGATGATGCCATTTCTGAACTTAGGTCTCTAGTCGGGACCCGGAAATAAATGAGTATACACCAGAAAGCAAGGTAAATAAAATAATAATAATCATAAACTTTCTTCAAAAACCTCCCAAAACCTTCAAAACTGCTCAGTGGAAAATATGATGATGCCATTTCTGAACTTAGGTCTCTAGTCGGGACCCGGAAATAAATGAGTATACACCAGAAAGCAAGGTAAATAAAATAATAATAATCATAAACTTTCTTCAAAAACCTCCCAAAACCTTCAAAACTGCTCAGTGGAAAATATGATGATGCCATTTCTGAACTTAGGTCTCTAGTCGGGACCCGGAAATAAATGAGTATACACCAGAAAGCAAGGTAAATAAAATAATAATAAACTTTCTTCAAAAAACTCCCAAAACCTTCAAAACTGCTCGGTGGAAAATATGATGATGCCATTTCTGAACTTAGGTCTCTAGTCGGGACACGGAAATAAATGAGTATACACCAGAAAGCAAGGTAAATAAAATAATAATAATAATAAACTTTCTTAAAAAAACTCCCAAAACCTTCAAAACTGCTCAATGGAAAATATGATGATGCCATTTCTAAACTTAGGTCTCTAGTCGGGACCCGGAAATAAATGAGTATACAACAGAAAGCAAGGTAAATAAAATAATAATAATAATAATAAACTTTCTTCAAAAACCTCCCAAAACCTTCAAAACTGCTCAGTGGAAAATATGATGATGCCATTTCTGAACTTAGGTCTCTAGTCGGGACCCGGAAATAAATGAGTATACACCAGAAAGCAAGGTAAATAAAATAATAATAATCATAAACTTTCTTCAAAAACCTCCCAAAACCATCAAAACTGCTCAGTGGAAAATATGATGATGCCATTTCTGAACTTAGGTCTCTAGTCGGGACTCGGAAATAAATGAGTATACACCAGAAAGCAAGGTAAATAAAATAATAATAATAATAATAATAAACTTTCTTCAAAAACCTCCCAAAACCTTCAAAACTGCTCAGTGGATAATATGATGACGCCATTTCTGAACTTAGTTCTCTAGTGGGGACCCGGAAATAAATGAGTATACACCAGAAAGCAAGGTAAATAAAATAATAATAATAATAAACTTTCTTCAAAAAACTCCCAAAACCTTCAAAACTGCTCAGTGGAAAATATGATGATGCCATTTCTGAAGTTAGGTCTCTAGTCGGGACCCGGAAATAAATGAGTATACACCAGAAGGAAGCTAAATAAAATAATAATAAACTTTCTTCAAAAAACTCCCAAAACCTTCAAAACTGCTCAGTGGAAAATATGATGATGCCATTTCTGAACTTAGGTCTCTAGTGGGGACCCGGAAATAAATGAGTATACACCAGAAAGCAAGGTAAATAAAATAATAATAATAATAAACTTTCTTCAAAATCTCCCAAAACCTTCAAAACTGCTCAGTGGAAAATATGATGATGCCATTTCTGAACTTAGGTCTCTAGTCGGGACCCGGAAATAAATGAGTATACACCAGAAAGCAAGGTAAATAAAATAATAATAAACTTTCTTCAAAAAACTCCCAAAACCTTCAAAACTGCTCAGTGGAAAATATGATGATGCCTTTTCTGAACTTATGTCTCTAGTGGAAACCCGGAAATAAATGAGTATACACCAGAAAGCAAGGTAAATAAAATAATAATAATAATAAACTTTCTTCAAAAAACTCCCAAAACCTTCAAAACTGCTCAGTGGAAAATATGATGATGCCATTTCTGAACTTAGGTCTCTAGTCGGGACCCGGAAATAAATGAGTATACACCAGAAAGCAAGGTAAATAAAATAATAATAATAATAAACTTTCTTCAAAATCTCCCAAAACCTTCAAACTGCTCAGTGGAAAATATGATGATGCCATTTCTGAACTTAGGTCTCTAGTCGGGACCCGGAAATAAATGAGTATACACCAGAAAGCAAGGTAAATAAAATAATAATAAACTTTCTTCAAAAAACTGCCAAAACCTTCAAAACTGCTCAGTGGAAAATATGATGATGCCATTTCTGAACTTAGGTCTCTAGTGGGGACTCGGAAATAAATGAGTATACACCAGAAAGCAAGGTAAATAAAATAATAATAATAATAAACTTTCTTCAAAAAACTCCCAAAACCTTCAAAACTGCTCAGTGGAAAATATGATGATGCCATTTCTGAAGTTAGGTCTCTAGTCGGGACCCGGAAATAAATGAGTATACACCAGAAGCAAGCTAAATAAAATAATAATAAACTTTCTTCAAAAAACTCCCACAACCTTCAAAACTGCTCAGAGGAAAATATGATGATGCCATTTCTGAACTTAGGTCTCTAGTGGGGACACGGAAATAAATGAGTATACACCAGAAAGCAAGGTAAATAAAATAATAATAAACTTTCTTCAAAAAACTCCCAAAACCTTCAAAACTGCTCAGTGGAAAATATGATGATGCCATTTCTGAACTTAGGTCTCTAGTGGGGACCCGGAAATAAATGAGTATACACCAGAAAGCAAGGTAAATAAAATAATAATAATAATAAACTTTCTTCAAAATCTCCCAAAACCTTCAAAACTGCTCAGTGGAAAATATGATGATGCCATTTCTGAACTTAGGTCTCTAGTGGGGACCCGGAAATAAATGAGTATACACCAGAAAGCAAGGTAAATAAAATAATAATAATAATAATAAACTTTCTTCAAAAACCTCCCAAAACCTTCAAAACTGCTCAGTGGAAAATATGATGATGCCATTTCTGAACTTAGGTCTCTAGTCGGGACCCGGAAATAAATGAGTATACACCAGAAAGCAAGGTAAATAAAATAATAATAATCATAAACTTTCTTCAAAAACCTCCCAAAACCTTCAAAACTGCTCAGTGGAAAATATGATGATGCCATTTCTGAACTTAGGTCTCTAGTCGGGACCCGGAAATAAATGAGTATACACCAGAAAGCAAGGTAAATAAAATAATAATAATCATAAACTTTCTTCAAAAACCTCCCAAAACCTTCAAAACTGCTCAGTGGAAAATATGATGATGCCATTTCTGAACTTAGGTCTCTAGTCGGGACCCGGAAATAAATGAGTATACACCAGAAAGCAAGGTAAATAAAATAATAATAAACTTTCTTCAAAAAACTCCCAAAACCTTCAAAACTGCTCGGTGGAAAATATGATGATGCCATTTCTGAACTTAGGTCTCTAGTCGGGACACGGAAATAAATGAGTATACACCAGAAAGCAAGGTAAATAAAATAATAATAATAATAAACTTTCTTAAAAAAACTCCCAAAACCTTCAAAACTGCTCAATGGAAAATATGATGATGCCATTTCTAAACTTAGGTCTCTAGTCGGGACCCGGAAATAAATGAGTATACAACAGAAAGCAAGGTAAATAAAATAATAATAATAATAATAAACTTTCTTCAAAAACCTCCCAAAACCTTCAAAACTGCTCAGTGGAAAATATGATGATGCCATTTCTGAACTTAGGTCTCTAGTCGGGACCCGGAAATAAATGAGTATACACCAGAAAGCAAGGTAAATAAAATAATAATAATCATAAACTTTCTTCAAAAACCTCCCAAAACCATCAAAACTGCTCAGTGGAAAATATGATGATGCCATTTCTGAACTTAGGTCTCTAGTCGGGACTCGGAAATAAATGAGTATACACCAGAAAGCAAGGTAAATAAAATAATAATAATAATAATAATAAACTTTCTTCAAAAACCTCCCAAAACCTTCAAAACTGCTCAGTGGATAATATGATGACGCCATTTCTGAACTTAGTTCTCTAGTGGGGACCCGGAAATAAATGAGTATACACCAGAAAGCAAGGTAAATAAAATAATAATAATAATAAACTTTCTTCAAAAAACTCCCAAAACCTTCAAAACTGCTCAGTGGAAAATATGATGATGCCATTTCTGAAGTTAGGTCTCTAGTCGGGACCCGGAAATAAATGAGTATACACCAGAAGGAAGCTAAATAAAATAATAATAAACTTTCTTCAAAAAACTCCCAAAACCTTCAAAACTGCTCAGTGGAAAATATGATGATGCCATTTCTGAACTTAGGTCTCTAGTGGGGACCCGGAAATAAATGAGTATACACCAGAAAGCAAGGTAAATAAAATAATAATAATAATAAACTTTCTTCAAAATCTCCCAAAACCTTCAAAACTGCTCAGTGGAAAATATGATGATGCCATTTCTGAACTTAGGTCTCTAGTCGGGACCCGGAAATAAATGAGTATACACCAGAAAGCAAGGTAAATAAAATAATAATAAACTTTCTTCAAAAAACTCCCAAAACCTTCAAAACTGCTCAGTGGAAAATATGATGATGCCATTTCTGAACTTATGTCTCTAGTGGAAACCCGGAAATAAATGAGTATACACCAGAAAGCAAGGTAAATAAAATAATAATAATAATAAACTTTCTTCAAAAAACTCCCAAAACCTTCAAAACTGCTCAGTGGAAAATATGACGATGCCATTTCTGAACTTAGGTCTCTAGTCGGGACCCGGAAATAAATGAGTATACACCAGAAAGCAAGGTAAATAAAATAATAATAATAATAAACTTTCTTCAAAATCTCCCAAAACCTTCAAACTGCTCAGTGGAAAATATGATGATGCCATTTCTGAACTTAGGTCTCTAGTCGGGACACGGAAATAAATGAGTATACACCAGAAAGCAAGGTAAATAAAATAATAATAAACTTTCTTCAAAAAAC
Organism: Acanthosepion esculentum; assembly: GCA_964036315.1. Lineage (NCBI taxonomy): Eukaryota > Metazoa > Mollusca > Cephalopoda > Sepiida > Sepiidae > Acanthosepion > Acanthosepion esculentum. The sequence goes on from OZ038496.1 coordinate 101,193,706, forward strand.
TGCCAAAACCTTCAAAACTGCTCAGTGGAAAATATGATGATGCCATTTCTGAACTTAGGTCTCTAGTGGGGACTCGGAAATAAATGAGTATACACCAGAAAGCAAGGTAAATAAAATAATAATAATAATAAACTTTCTTCAAAAAACTCCCAAAACCTTCAAAACTGCTCAGTGGAAAATATGATGATGCCATTTCTGAAGTTAGGTCTCTAGTCGGGACCCGGAAATAAATGAGTATACACCAGAAGCAAGCTAAATAAAATAATAATAAACTTTCTTCAAAAAACTCCCACAACCTTCAAAACTGCTCAGAGGAAAATATGATGATGCCATTTCTGAACTTAGGTCTCTAGTGGGGACCCGGAAATAAATGAGTATACACCAGAAAGCAAGGTAAATAAAATAATAATAAACTTTCTTCAAAAAACTCCCAAAACCTTCAAAACTGCTCAGTGGAAAATATGATGATGCCATTTCTGAACTTAGGTCTCTAGTGGGGACCCGGAAATAAATGAGTATACACCAGAAAGCAAGGTAAATAAAATAATAATAATAATAAACTTTCTTCAAAATCTCCCAAAACCTTCAAAACTGCTCAGTGGAAAATATGATGATGCCATTTCTGAACTTAGGTCTCTAGTCGGGACCCGGAAATAAATGAGTATACACCAGAAAGCAAGGTAAATAAAATAATAATAAACTTTCTTCAAAAAACTCCCAAAACCTTCAAAACTCCACAGTGGAAAATATGATGATGCCATTTCTGAACTTAGGTCTCTAGTGGGGACCCGGAAATAAATGAGTATACACCAGAAAGCAAGGTAAATAAAATAATAATAATAATAAGCTTTCTTCAAAAAACTCCCAAAACCTTCAAAACTGCTCAGTGGAAAATATGATGATGCCATTTCTGAACTTAGGTCTCTAGTCGGGACCCGGAAATAAATGAGTATACACCAGAAAGCAAGGTAAATAAAATAATAATAAACTTTCTTCAAAAACCTCCCAAAACCTTCAAAACTGCTCAGTGGAAAATATGATGATGCCATTTCTGAACTTAGGTCTCTAGTCGGGACCCGGAAATAAATGAGTATACACCAGAAAGCAAGGTAAATAAAATAATAATAATAATAAACTTTCTTCAAAAAACTCCCAAAACCTTCAAAACTGCTCAATGGAAAATATGATGATGCCATTTCTGAACTTAGGACTCTAGTCGGGACCCGGAAATAAATGAGTATACACCAGAAAGCAAGGTAAATAAAATAATAATAATAATAATAAACTTTCTTCAAAAACCTCCCAAAACCTTCAAAACTGCTCAGTGGAAAATATGATGATGCCATTTCTGAACTTAGGTCTCTAGTCGGGACCCGGAAATAAATGAGTATACAGCAGAAAGCAAGGTAAATAAAATAATAATAATCATAAACCTTCTTCAAAAACCTCCCAAAACCTTCAAAACTGCTCAGTGGAAAATATGATGATGCCATTTCTGAACTTAGGTCTCTAGTCGGGACCCGGAAATAAATGAGTATACACCAGAAAGCAAGGTAAATAAAATAATAATAATCATAAACTTTCTTCAAAAACCTCCCAAAACCTTCAAAACTGCTCAGTGGAAAATATGATGATGCCATTTCTGAACTTAGGTCTCTAGTCGGGACCCGGAAATAAATGAGTATACACCAGAAAGCAAGGTAAATAAAATAATAATAAACTTTCTTCAAAAAACTCCCAAAACCTTCAAAACTGCTCGGTGGAAAATATGATGATGCCATTTCTGAACTTAGGTCTCTAGTCGGGACACGGAAATAAATGAGTATACACCAGAAAGCAAGGTAAATAAAATAATAATAAACTTTCTTCAAAAAACTCCCAAAACCTTCAAAACTGCTCAGTGGAAAATATGATGATGCCATTTCTGAACTTATGTCTCTAGTGGAAACCCGGAAATAAATGAGTATACACCAGAAAGCAAGGTAAATAAAATAATAATAATAATAAACTTTCTTCAAAAAACTCCCAAAACCTTCAAAACTGCTCAGTGGAAAATATGATGATGCCATTTCTGAACTTAGGTCTCTAGTCGGGACCCGGAAATAAATGAGTATACACCAGAAAGCAAGGTAAATAAAATAATAATAAACTTTCTTCAAAAAACTCCCAAAACCTTCAAAACTGCTCGGTGGAAAATATGATGATGCCATTTCTGAACTTAGGTCTCTAGTCGGGACACGGAAATAAATGAGTATACACCAGAAAGCAAGGTAAATAAAATAATAATAATAATAAACTTTCTTCAAAAAACTCCCAAAACCTTCAAAACTGCTCAATGGAAAATATGATGATGCCATTTCTGAACTTAGGTCTCTAGTCGGGACCCGGAAATAAATCAGTATACACCAGAAAGCAAGGTAAATAAAATAATAATAATAATAATAAACTTTCTTCAAAAACCTCCCAAAACCTTCAAAACTGCTCAGTGGAAAATATGATGATGCCATTTCTGAACTTAGTTCTCTAGTGGGGACCCGGAAATAAATGAGTATACACCAGAAAGCAAGGTAAATAAAATAATAATAATAATAAACTTTCTTCAAAATCTCCCAAAACCTTCAAAACTGCTCAGTGGAAAATATGATGATGCCATTTCTGAACTTAGGTCTCTAGTCGGGACCCGGAAATAAATGAGTATACACCAGAAAGCAAGGTAAATAAAATAATAATAAACTTTCTTCAAAAAACTCCCAAAACCTTCAAAACTCCACAGTGGAAAATATGATGATGCCATTTCTGAACTTAGGTCTCTAGTGGGGACCCGGAAATAAATGAGTATACACCAGAAAGCAAGGTAAATAAAATAATAATAATAATAAGCTTTCTTCAAAAAACTACCAAAACCTTCAAAACTGCTCAGTGGAAAATATGATGATGCCATTTCTGAACTTAGGTCTCTAGTTGGGACCCGGAAATAAATGAGTATACACCAGAAAGCAAGGTAAATAAAATAATAATAAACTTTCTTCAAAAAACTCCCAAAACCTTCAAAACTGCTCAGTGGAAAATATGATGATGCCATTTCTGAACTTAGGTCTCTAGTCGGGACACGGAAATAAATGAGTATACACCAGAAAGCAAGGTAAATAAAATAATAATAATAATATACTTTCTTCAAAAAACTCCCAAAACCTTCAAAACTGCTCAATGGAAAATATGATGATGCCATTTCTGAACTTAGGACTCTAGTCGGGACCCGGAAATAAATGAGTATACACCAGAAAGCAAGGTAAATAAAATAATAATAATAATAATAAACTTTCTTCAAAAACCTCCCAAAACCTTCAAAACTGCTCAGTGGAAAATATGATGATGCCATTTCTGAACTTAGGACTCTAGTCGGGACCCGGAAATAAATGAGTATACACCAGAAAGCAAGGTAAATAAAATAATAATAATCATAAACTTTCTTCAAAAACCTCCCAAAACCTTCAAAACTCCTCAGTGGAAAATATGATGATGCCATTTCTGAACTTAGGTCTCTAGTCGGGACCCGGAAATAAATGAGTATACACCAGAAAGCAAGGTAAATAAAATAATAATAATCATAAACTTTCTTCAAAAACCTCCCAAAACCTTCAAAACTGCTCAGTGGAAAATATGATGATGCCATTTCTGAACTTAGGTCTCTAGTCGGGACGCGGAAATAAATGAGTATACACCAGAAAGCAAGGTAAATAAAATAATAATAAACTTTCTTCAAAATCTCCCAAAACCTTCAAAACTGCTCGGTGGAAAATATGATGATGCCATTTCTGAACTTAGGTCTCTAGTCGGGACACGGAAATAAATGAGTATACACCAGAAAGCAAGGTAAATAAAATAATAATAAACTTTCTTCAAAAAACTCCCAAAACCTTCAAAACTGCTCAGTGGAGAATATGATGATGCCATTTCTGAACTTATGTCTCTAGTGGAAACCCGGAAATAAATGAGTATACACCAGAAAGCAAGGTAAATAAAATAATAATAATAATAAACTTTCTTCAAAAAACTCCCAAAACCTTCAAAACTGCTCAGTGGAAAATATGATGATGCCATTTCTGAACTTAGGTCTCTAGTCGGGACCCGGAAATAAATGAGTATACACCAGAAAGCAAGGTAAATAAAATAATAATAAACTTTCTTCAAAAAACTCCCAAAACCTTCAAAACTGCTCAGTGGAAAATATGATGATGCCTTTTCTGAACTTAGGTCTCTAGTGGGGACGCGGAAATAAATGAGTATACACCAGAAAGCAAGGTAAATAAAATAATAATAATAATAAGCTTTCTTCAAAAAACTCCCAAAACCTTCAAAACTGCTCAGTGGAAAATATGATGATGCCATTTCTGAACTTAGGTCTCTAGTCGGGACCCGGAAATAAATGAGTATACACCAGAAAGCAAGGTAAATAAAATAATAATAAACTTTCTTCAAAAAACTCCCAAAACCTTCAAAACTGCTCAGTGGAAAATATGATGATGCCATTTCTGAACTTAGGTCTCTAGTCGGGACACGGAAATAAATGAGTATACACCAGAAAGCAAGGTAAATAAAATAATAATAATAATAAACTTTCTTCAAAAAACTCCCAAAACCTTCAAAACTGCTCAATGGAAAATATGATGATGCCATTTCTGAACTTAGGTCTCTAGTCGGGACCCGGAAATAAATGAGTATACACCAGAAAGCAAGGTAAATAAAATAATAATGATAATAATAAACTTTCTTCAAAAACCTCCCAAAACCTTCAAAACTGCTCAGTGGAAAATATGATGATGCCATTTCTGAACTTAGTTCTCTAGTGGGGACCCGGAAATAAATGAGTATACACCAGAAAGCAAGGTAAATAAAATAATAATAATAATAAACTTTCTTCAAAAAACTCCCAAAACCTTCAAAACTGCTCAGTGGAAAATATGATGATGCCATTTCTGAACTTAGGTCTCTAGTCGGGACCCGGAAATAAATGAGTATACACCAGAAAGCAAGGTAAATAAAATAATAATAAACTTTCTTCAAAAAACTCCCAAAACCTTCAAAACTGCTCAGTGGAAAATATGATGATGCCTTTTCTGAACTTATGTCTCTAGTGGGGACCCGGAAATAAATGAGTATACACCAGAAAGCAAGGTAAATAAAATAATAATAATAATAAGCTTTCTTCAAAAAACTCCCAAAACCTTCAAAACTGCTCAGAGGAAAATATGATGATGCCATTTCTGAACTTAGGTCTCTAGTCGGGACCCGGAAATAAATGAGTATACACCAGAAAGCAAGGTAAATAAAATAATAATAAACTTTCTTCAAAAAACTCCCAAAACCTTCAAAACTGCTCAGTGGAAAATATGATGATGCCATTTCTGAACTTAGGTCTCTAGTCGGGACACGGAAATAAATGAGTATACACCAGAAAGCAAGGTAAATAAAATAATAATAATAATAAACTTTCTTCAAAAAACTCCCAAAACCTTCAAAACTGCTCAATGGAAAATATGATGATGCCATTTCTGAACTTAGGTCTCTAGTCGGGACCCGGAAATAAATGAGTATACACCAGAAAGCAAGGTAAATAAAATAATAATAATAATAAACTTTCTTCAAAAACCTCCCAAAACCTTCAAAACTGCTCAGTGGAAAATATGATGATGCCATTTCTGAACTTAGTTCTCTAGTGGGGACCCGGAAATAAATGAGTATACACCAGAAAGCAAGGTAAATAAAATAATAATAATAATAAACTTTCTTCAAAAAACTCCCAAAACCTTCAAAACTGCTCAGTGGAAAATATGATGATGCCATTTCTGAACTTAGGTCTCTAGTCGGGACCCGGAAATAAATGAGTATACACCAGAAAGCAAGGTAAATAAAACAATAATAAACTTTCTTCAAAAAACTCCCAAAACCTTCAAAACTGCTCAGTGGAAAATATGATGATGCCTTTTCTGAACTTAGGTCTCTAGTGGGGACCCGGAAATAAATAAGTATACACCAGAAAGCAAGGTAAATAAAATAATAATAATAATAAGCTTTCTTCAAAAAACTCCCAAAACCTTCAAAACTGCTCAGTGGAAAATATGATGATGCCATTTCTGAACTTAGGTCTCTAGTCGGGACCCGGAAATAAATGAGTATACACCTGAAAGCAAGGTAAATAAAATAATAATAAACTTTCTTCAAAAAACTCCCAAAACCTTCAAAACTGCTCAGTGGAAAATATGATGATGCCATTTCTGAACTTAGGTCTCTAGTCGGGACACGGAAATAAATGAGTATACACCAGAAAGCAAGGTAAATAAAATAATAATAATAATAAACTTTCTTCAAAAAACTCCCAAAACCTTCAAAACTGCTCAATGGAAAATATGATGATGCCATTTCTGAACTTAGGTCTCTAGTCGGGACCCGGAAATAAATGAGTATACACCAGAAAGCAAGGTAAATAAAATAATAATAATAATAATAAACTTTCTTCAAAAACCTCCCAAAACCTTCAAAACTGCTCAGTGGAAAATATGATGATGCCATTTCTGAACTTAGGTCTCTAGTCGGGACCCGGAAATAAATGAGTATACACCAGAAAGCAAGGTAAATAAAATAATAATAATCATAAACTTTCTTCAAAAACCTCCCAAAACCTTCAAAACTGCTCAGTGGAAAATATGATGATGCCATTTCTGAACTTAGGTCTCTAGTCGGGACCCGGAAATAAATGAGTATACACCAGAAAGCAAGGTAAATAAAATAATAATAATCATAAACTTTCTTCAAAAACCTCCCAAAACCTTCAAAACTGCTCAGTGGAAAATATGATGATGCCATTTCTGAACTTAGGTCTCTAGTCGGGACCAGGAAATAAATGAGTATACACCAGAAAGCTAGGTAAATAAAATAATAATAAACTTTCTTCAAAAAACTCCCAAAACCTTCAAAACTGCTCGGTGGAAAATGTGATGATGCCATTTCTGAACTTAGGTCTCTAGTCGGGACACGGAAATAAATGAGTATACACCAGAAAGCAAGGTAAATAAAATAATAATAATAATAAACTTTCTTCAAAAAACTCCCAAAACCTTCAAAACTGCTCAATGGAAAATATGATGATGCCATTTCTGAACTTAGGTCTCTAGTCTGGACCCGGAAATAAATGAGTATACAACAGAAAGCAAGCTAAATAAAATAATAATAATCATAAACTTTCTTCAAAAACCTCCCAAAACCTTCAAAACTGCTCAGTGGAAAATATGATGATGCCATTTCTGAACTTAGGTCTCTAGTCGGGACCCGGAAATAAATGAGTATACACCAGAAAGCAAGGTAAATAAAATAATAATAAACTTTCTTCAAAAACCTCCCAAAACCTTCAAAACTGCTCAGTGGAAAATATGATGATGCCATTTCTGAACTTAGGTCTCTAGTCGGGACCCGGAAATAAATGAGTATACACCAGAAAGCAAGGTAAATAAAATAATAATAATCATAAACTTTCTTCAAAAACCTCCCAAAACCTTCAAAACTGCTCAGTGGAAAAATATGATGATGCCATTTCTGAACTTAGGTCTCTAGTCGGGACCCGGAAATAAATGAGTATACACCAGAAAGCAAGGTAAATAAAATAATAATAATCATAAACTTTCTTCAAAAACCTCCCAAAACCTTCAAAACTGCTCAGTGGAAAATATGATGATGCCATTTCTGAACTTAGGTCTCTAGTCGGGACCCGGAAATAAATGAGTATACACCAGAAAGCAAGGTAAATAAAATAATAATAATCATAAACTTTCTTCAAAAACCTCCCAAAACCTTCAAAACTGCTCAGTGGAAAATATGATGATGCCATTTCTGAACTTAGGTCTCTAGTCGGGACCCGGAAATAAATGAGTATACACCAGAAAGCAAGGTAAATAAAATAATAATAATAATAATAATAAACTTTCTTCAAAAACCTCCCAAAACCTTCAAAACTGCTCAGTGGAAAATATGATGATGCCATTTCTGAACTTAGGTCTCTAGTCGGGACCCGGAAATAAATGAGTATACACCAGAAAGCAAGGTAAATAAAATAATAATAATAATAAACTTTCTTCAAAAAACTCCCAAATCCTTCAAAACAGCTCAGTGGAAAATATGATGATGCCATTTCTGAACTTAGGTCTCTAGTGGGGACCAGGAAATAAATGAGTATACATGAGAAAGCAAGGTAAATAAAATATCAATAATAATAATAATTTTTTCAAAACAGCTTCTGGATTAAACTTGTTTCATTTGAGACCATATATATATATATATGTATATATATATATATATATGCATCAAACCTTTTTCTGTTTCCAAGAATTATTTTCACCTCTTAAAATTGAATAAAATAAAAATAAAAATAATTTTATTGAGTAATTACCAATCATTTTTACAATAGAACAATACAAAAATGGTGTCGGGAATCCGAAAGGAAATGGCGACTATATATTTGTATTCCGCTTAATCACAATACTTCTGTGGCCAAAATGAGTAGAATGACCTCCATGATAGACAAGTGCGAGTTTAGATCTTCCATATTTTCGATTTCGTGTTATTTACCCCCGTGGCCGAAGAGTTTAATATATTCTTATTTCTGGATCGCTTTTTTTGATTCTGGTTTAAGTATTTATTTAAAATTTTATTATTGTGTTTTTTATATTTTGAAAAAATTATCAGTACAACTAAAACCTAATTTTATGGTATTTTTATTAAAAGAAAATTCTAAGCTTATAATTTGTAAAAAAAATGTTTTTCAATTAAAGCAAGAAATTTTTGTCCTAACTTACTACTAACCCTTTGGTTGAACTGGGGGTGTGGGGGTGTACCAAATGATTTTCTATTTCTCTTTCTTTTCTGGTTATTTTTATTATTATTTTTATATTTAATGTCTGGGCATTTATAGCCACTATTATTTAAAGCTTTATTATAAAAATTACTGTGTTCATAGAATATTTTTTCATTAGCAGAATTTATACTTACTCAATTTACTTACAATTGAGATTCTATAGTCTCATTTCAACTCTTTGGATTGATATAGTTTTGTTGGGAATTAATCGGCTAATTGGTAACTTATACGTTTTTTTTATGGATGAAGTTACATGCTTTATTATAAATGGGGGATGATTTGACTTCGGGTGGATATATAAAGGATTGATATTAGTTTTTTTATAAGGTTGGTATATACTTTTCATTAAGTCTAATGTTATATCGATGAAATTTACGTTTTTAATTTTGTATTAATAGTACTTTCAAATTTAGGCACTTAAATTCCCTTTAGCTTCGTTCAAGATGGTTTAGTTGGAAGAATTGCCAGTATATCCTGGAAATATGTAGACATTGCGGTGGTGGGTATCGTATAAGCAATTGGCTTCCATTATTAGTTTCAAGTACTTTTACGATAAGTGAACCGTTAACCTTGTATCATAGCCATTGAGAGTTTTATCCATAACTTTCAACTGATGCTGTTATTGCTGAGGTGGAGGATCAGTTCCACTCAAAAGCAGGTCTTTGAGAAAAAAGACTAAATGGAGGACCGGAACCTTTCATGTCCATTTTGGCAAACTTGACGCTGCCTTACTCTCGTTAATCTTGCGATTTGCTGTCTGAAGTATGGGTTCGTCAATAAACACGCAAATCTAGAAAAGCAGTTACTGTTTTACATTCACTCAGAGCTAAGAAATAAGCTTTAATTTGCGAACAGACCGGCCGCTTCTCCCGATTTGATTGCCCCCCCTCTCTCTTTCTCTTTTGTCACATCCTCTCTCTCTCTCTCTCTTTCACTCTATCTCATATATCTTTTTTCTCCACCGCTCTCTCTTTGTCACGCCGTATTTCCCGCCTATCTCTCTGCCCTCTATATATGTCCCGACCCTTTCTCAATGTCCCTAGGTTTATTTTGCTCGTTGCGCATATATATATATATATATATATATATATATATATATATATATACTTCCTCACTCTTTGCTTCCCTCACATTCGCTGTTTATCACACATCAGTTAACATCTATCTAAAGAGAGACAGAGCGAGAGCGAGAGAGAGAGAAAGATAGAGAGAGAGAGTGGAGAGAGAGGGGAGAGAGAGGAGAGAGAGAGAGGTGGGGTCGGATATTTACATGTAGGCTTTTAAAAGATAAATATTTGGTAACAAAGAAACGCTGACAGCCTCATAAGAGTTCCTTTCTATTCGCGACCAAACAAACGGATTTGCCGTTTTGTGTCGGCGAAGAACAAAGCCATTTCGAGGGAAGCAACATTGTAACCAATTGGCCTTCGACACCAATGCCAGGTGGGTAACAGAAGAAGACGACGACGCAGCGGTCCGGCTGAGAGTAATTTTCACCTTTTGTAAGAAAAAAGAAAAAAATGACACAAATAAAAGGCGCTCTCTGCAGTCGAACACCCATATTAATCAGCTCTCGACTTTTTCCTTGAAAAACAAAAGTTGCTTGCCTTACTTCTTCTTCTTCTTGCAAACATCGAATCAGACGGACATCAGTTTGTTGTGATTTCTCATCTCTCAAATAAACACAAATCTCCGCTGGGTGTAATTTGTTAGGGTTGGGCCAATTAGATGGCTTCACAAAACTAGAAAGAAGGAAAAAATAAAAGGAAGAAAGAAAGTAATGAAGAATATGCAAAATAAAATCAGGAACCAGCCCTCCCTCTCTTCCCATCCTAACGCCATGCGCGGTTTGCTGTTTAAGAAAAAGGAAAAGAAAAGAGAAACGAGTGACAGGATGTGTATACAGAAAGTTACTTTCGTAAACAATCATAATTTTGAGTTAATGTGAACACACACACAAACACACCCAGACACAGACACACATACAGAGTGAGTGAGAGAGAGAGAGAGAGAGAGAGAGAGAGAGAGAGAGAGAGAGAGAGAGAGAGGGGTGTAGAGGGAGAGAAATGGAGTGGGGAGAGTGATGGAGAGGGAGTAACAGGGAGGAAGAAAGAGGGAGAGAGCCTGTTTATCTTCCACTTCCTCCCGCATTTTCTCAGCGACTATCTATCTATCTATCTATCTACCTCAGTCTTACTCTTCTCATATCTATCTATCTATCTACCTCAGTCTTACTCTTGTCATATCTATCTATCTATCTATCTATCTATCTATCTATCTATCTATCTATCTATCTATCTCAGTCTTACTCTTCTCATATCTATCTATCTATCTATCTATCTCAGTCTTACTCTTCTCATATCTATCTATCTATCTATCTATCTATCTATCTCAGTCTTACTCTTCTCATATCTATCTATCTATCTATCTATCTATCTATCTATCTATCTATCTATCTATCTATCTATCTGAGTCTTACTCTTCTCATATCTATCTATCTATCTATCTATCTATCTATCTATCTATCTATCTATCTATCTATCTATCTCAGTCTTACTCTTCTCATATCTATCTATCTATCTATCTATCTACCTCAGTCTTACTCTTCTCATATCTATCTATCTATCTGTTGTGGTAGGATCCACCTAATCTGCATAGGTGACTACCAACTATATAAATAATGGTTGGTACCGGAAGACGAGGAGGAGAAATCACGAGATCCAACTAGAGACTCTGATCGACTGCGACTAGTCAACACATTCTCCAGGAACGTCTTCCCAGAAATATACAGAAATACTATATGTACTTATTGTGTACACTTTCTTGTTATAATACATTCTTGTTCTAAGTACATTTTGTGTTGCATTATTATTCCATGCAATAGGCGAGATTCAACAATGAGTCAAGACTCAACACTATCTATCTACCTCAGTTTTACTCTTCTCATATCTATCTATCTATCTATCTATCTATCTATCTATCTATCTATCTATCTATCTACCTCAGTCTTACTCTTCTCATATCTATCTATCTATCTATCTACCTCAGTCTTACTCTTCTCATATCTATCTATCTATCTATCTATCTATCTATCTATCTATCTATCTATCTATCTACCTCAGTCTTACTCTTCTCATATCTATCTATCTATCTATCTATCTATCTATCTATCTATCTATCTATCTACCTCAGTCTTACTCTTCTCATATCTATCTATCTATCTATCTATCTATCTATCTATCTATCTATCTATCTACCTCAGTCTTACTCTTCTCATATCTATCTATCTCTCTATCTATCTATCTATCTATCTATCTATCTATCTATCTATCTATCTATCTCAGTCTTACTCTTCTCATATCTATCTATCTATCTATCTACCTCAGTCTTACTCTTCTCATATCTATCTATCTATCTACCTCAGTCTTACTCTTCTCATATCTATCTATCTACCTCAGTCTTACTCTTCTCATATCTATCTATCTATCTATCTACCTCAGTCTTATTCTTCTCATATCTATCTATCTATCTACATCAGTCTTACTCTTCTCATATCTATCTATCTATCTACCTCAGTCTTACTCTTCTCATATCTATCTATCTATCTATCTATCTATCTATCTATCTATCTACCTCAGTCTTAATCTTCTCATATCTATCTATCTATCTATCTATCTATCTATCTATCTATCTATCTATCTACCTCAGTCTTACTCTTCTCATATCTATCTATCTATCTATCTATCTATCTATCTATCTACCTCAGTCTTACTATTCTCATATCTATCTATCTATCTATCTATCTATCTATCTATCTATCTATCTATCTATCTATCTATCTATCTACCTCAGTCTTACTCTTCTCTATCTATCTATCTATCTATCTATCTATCTATCTATCTATCTATCTATCTATCTATCTATCTAAGTCTTACTCTTCTCATATCTATCTATCTATCTATCTATCTATCTATCTCAGTCTTACTCTTCTCATATCTATCTATCTATCTACCTACCTCAGTCTTACTCTTCTCATATCTATCTATCTATCTATCTACCTACCTCAGTCTTACTCTTCTCATATCTATCTATCTACCTACCTACCTCAGTCTTACTCATCTCATATCTATCTATCTATCTATCTATCTATCTATCTATCTATCTATCTATCTACCTCAGTCTTACTCTTCTCATATCTATCTATCTACCTCAGTCTTACTCTTCTCATATCTATCTATCTACCTCAGTCTTACTCTTCTCATATCTATCTATCTATCTATCTATCTATCTATCTATCTATCTATCTATCTATCTATCTATCTATCTATCTACCTCAGTCTTACCCTTCTCATATCTATCTATCTATCTATCTATCTATCTACCTCAGTCTTACTCTTCTCATATCTATCTATCTATCTATCTATCTATCTATCTACCTCAGTCTTACTCTTCTCATATCTATCTATCTATCTATCTATCTATCTATCTATCTATCTATCTATCTATCTATCTACCTCAGTCTTACTCTTCTCATATCTATCTATCTATCTATCTATCTATCTATCTATCTATCTATCTATCTATCTATCTATCTCAGTCTTACTCTTCTCATATCTATCTATCTATCTATCTATCTATCTATCTCTCTACCTCAGTCTTACTCTTCTCATATCTATCTATCTATCTATCTATCTATCTATCTATCTATCTATCTATCTATCTATCTATCTATCTCAGTCTTACTCTTCTCATATCTATCTATCTATCTATCTATCTATCTATCTATCTATCTATCTATCTATCTATCTACCTACCTCAGTCTTACTCTTCTCATATCTATCTATCTATCTATCTATCTATCTATCTACCTACCTCAGTCTTACTCTTCTCATATCTATTTATCTATCTATCTATCTATCTATCTATCTATCTATCTATCTACCTCAGTGTTAATCTTCTCATATCTATCTATCTATCTATCTATCTATCTATCTATCTATCTATCTACCTCAGTGTTACTCTTCTCATATCTATCTATCTATCTATCTATCTATCTATCTATCTATCTATCTATCTATCTCAGTCTTACTCTTCTCATATCTATCTATCTATCTATCTATCTATCTATCTATCTATCTATCTATCTATCTCAGTCTTACTCTTCTCATATCTATCTATCTATCTATCTATCTATCTACCTCAGTCTTACTCTTCTCATATCTATCTATCTATCTGTTGTGGTAGGATCCACCTAATCTGCATAGGTGACTACCAACTATATAAATAATGGTTGGTACCGGAAGACGAGGAGGAGAAATCACGAGATCCAACTAGAGACTCTGATCGACTGCGACTAGTCAACACATTCTCCAGGAACGTCTTCCCAGAAATATACAGAAATACTATATGTACTTATTGTGTACACTTTCTTGTTATAATACATTCTTGTTCTAAGTACATTTTGTGTTGCATTATTATTCCATGCAATAGGCGAGATTCAACAATGAGTCAAGACTCAACACTATCTATCTACCTCAGTTTTACTCTTCTCATATCTATCTATCTATCTATCTATCTATCTATCTATCTATCTATCTATCTATCTATCTATCTATCTATCTATCTACCTCAGTCTTACTCTTCTCATATCTATCTATCTATCTATCTATCTATCTATCTATCTATCTACCTCAGTCTTACTCTTCTCATATCTATCTATCTATCTATCTATCTATCTACCTCAGTCTTACTCTTCTCATATCTATCTATCTATCTATCTATCTATCTATCTATCTATCTATCTATCTATCTACCTCAGTCTTACTCTTCTCATATCTATCTATCTATCTATCTATCTATCTACCTCAGTCTTACTCTTCTCATATCTATCTATCTATCTATCTATCTATCTATCTACCTCAGTCTTACTCTTCTCATATCTATCTATCTATCTATCTATCTATCTATCTATCTATCTATCTATCTATCTATCTCAGTCTTACTCTTCTCATATCTATCTATCTATCTACCTATCTATCTACCTCAGTCTTACTCTTCTCATATCTATCTATCTACCTCAGTCTTACTCTTCTCATATCTATCTATCTATCTATCTATCTATCTATCTATCTATCTACCTCAGTCTTACCCTTCTCATATCTATCTATCTATCTATCTATCTATCTATCTATCTACCTCAGTCTTACTCTTCTCATATCTATCTATCTATCTATCTACCTCAGTCTTACTCTTCTCATATCTATCTATCTATCTATCTATCTATCTATCTATCTATCTATCTATCTACCTCAGTCTTACTCTTCTCATATCTATCTATCTATCTATCTATCTATCTATCTATCTATCTATCTCAGTCTTACTCTTCTCATATCTATCTATCTATCTATCTATCTCTCTACCTCAGTCTTACTCTTCTCATATCTATCCATCTATCTATCTATCTATCTATCTATCTATCTATCTATCTATCTCAGTCTTACTCTTCTCATATCTATCTATCTATCTATCTATCTATCTACCTACCTCAGTCTTACTCTTCTCATATCTATCTATCTATCTATCTATCTATCTATCTATCTATCTACCTACCTCAGTCTTACTCTTCTCATATCTATCTATCTATCTATCTATCTATCTATCTATCTATCTATCTATCTATCTACCTCAGTGTTACTCTTCTCATATCTATCTATCTATCTATCTATCTATCTATCTATCTATCTATCTACCTCAGTGTTACTCTTCTCATATCTATCTATCTATCTATCTATCTATCTATCTATCTATCTATCTATCTATCTATCTATCTATCTACCTCAGTGTTACTCTTCTCATATCTATCTATCTATCTATCTATCTATCTATCTATCTATCTATCTATCTATCTATCTATCTATCTATCTATGTTCATTTCTCTCTCTGTCCCAGTCTTCTCATTATCTATCTATCTATCTATCTATGTTCATTTCTCTCTCTGTCCCAGTCTTCTCATTTTCTATCTATCTATCTATGTTCATTTCTCTCTCTGTCCCAGTCTTCTCATTATCTATCTATCTATCTATCTATCTATCTATCTATCTATCTATCTATCTATCTATCTATCTATCTATCTATCTATGTTCATTTCTCTCTCTGTCCCAGTCTTCTCATTATCTATCTATCTATGTTCATTTCTCTCTCTGTCCCAGTCTTCTCATTATCTATCTATCTATGTTCATTTCTCTCTCTGTCCCAGTCTTCTCATTATCTATCTATCTATGTTCATTTCTCTCTCTGTCCCAGTCTTCTCATTATCTATCTATCTATGTTCATTTCTCTCTTTGTCCCAGTCTTCTCATTATCTATCTATCTAAGTCTTGAGCAAATTAAAAACATTCCGAGCCGGATCCGGACCCGCAATCCTGAAATATTGGATTTTCAAATTGTCATTACTGGGATTGCTTTCGACGATTTTTTACATGATAACAATTAACCATTGAAATAAATGTAATTGTTTGTACGTAAAGTAAGGACCTACGTACATCAAATTGTCTTTAAATTAAGTGGCGGCAGAAGAATTATCGTTGAACTTTTAAAAGATAATCTTAAATATTAATGCAATACTTAAATGCAACGATCGATTTTGAGTTCTTCTATAGTTTATTGTTGCCTATCTATCTATCTATCTATCTATCTATCTATCTATCTATCTATCTATCTATCTATCTATCTATCTTGTACAGAATGTCACAATGATGTTGGGTTCGTACAAAGAAAAACAAAACAGAATACAAAATACCCCAAAACAAAGAAAACAAAGAAATTTATATTTGAATTCCATTATTTGAATAATCCATACTAACCTCTCACCCCTCCGGCATAATCCACTTCACACCAAAATCACCTATCAACCAATCAACACTCTAGTTTTAGCAAACGATAGTTCTCATTGGCTCAAAGCCTTAGAACTGTAGCAAATTCACACGAAAATGCCTTTTCGCGCTCATCTCGCTGGAGCCTACTTTTTTTTACCAGGAACCTATAAATAGAAAATTCTGAGTCGCCTCAAACAGACTTTCACCCCTGGAGAGATGCCAAACTAATCTACGCAAGTCAAAACCTTGACCAAATACACTTTTACCGCGCAAATTTCTCTGACTCAACCAAACCACAAGCACGCTCTTTCCCAGGAACACTTTCTAGCAGTCACTTTGACTTACAATACTTAAAAAGTGATATTTACTCACTACCTAATAAGTATTAGTAAACAATCAATCAAACTTCCAAGCAACTAAAGGTACGCAACTCCTACCAATTTTGAACAATAACTCAAACAAATTCACGCACACACGCTATTAAATGAACTCGCACAAAGGACAATTTCGCACATAACTAAACACTTAGTTTAATTTTATGAACAAATCTTAATAACAATTTCAAACACGCTGAAACATCCACAATAATATTCTACACAACCTGATTCATCTATCCTCATTTATCCATAAATATTCAACCCAATTGTATTTGTGAATTGGATATAAACCAATGTTATTGTTGCACTTTTAATGTTTGTCTTCACTTTCAATTTTCTTGCATGATTTGTTTCCAATATTCTTCTCTAATTTGTTGTGGACGAATGTTTTAGAACACCGACACCGAAAATCCTTCTGATAACTTAAAATAAATTCACCATTCTGCAACACCATGAATTGTATTTTTTCTTCACACAAATTATTTCTTAATTTGTTTTCATAAATTAATACCTACTAATTACTTTTATTTTCAATTTACTGATTTCATAAATAATTAACATATTTTAATTAACATAATATTAATTAAAATTTTAATTAGCAATTCTTAATAATCAAGGAAAAAAGTATGCTAAATTATTTTAACATCAAATTGTGATTTGTTCATTGAATTATTGAGTAATCAATTTACCTCAAGTAAGGCTATAGTGCCACTAAGACTCGAGGGGCTACCGGTAGTGAAAGAGAGGGAAAATACTTTAGCAGGAACCGGAAATCCAATCCTAAGCAGGGAAGAGGGAAAAAACCGAGTAGAAATGTGAACAGGACAATAGGCGAACCTATTTTGACCAAATTCCATTACTCTGGACATTGTTTTCTTCTTAAATAATTTCACACCAAACAAGGAATTAATGTCTCTAAGACGTATGGGGTTACTTGGAGTTAAAGATAATGAGAAGACTTTAGTGAGGAGAAAGAACAATAAAGTAACAGGTTTCAGCAAGACAGATAATGGCGATTGATGTTGCATTTAAAATTTTGAAGTTTATGGCAGAGAAGCAAAAAATCGAAAGGGACTTCCACAGGCGAGAATTGCGGGAGAGGACACTATTAGAATAGAACTTACGGTTACATTGAGCTTTCTCAACAGTGAAACGTTGAGACCTAGTTGCCAATCTAGTACTGCGTTTAATTACATGAGGTCAAAGTAACAAGTTGGAAAGCTTTTTAGGACAATTGCCATGAAAATATTTATCGTAAAGATACAGGGAAGAGACGTAACGGCAGTGGTAAAGTCGAAGATGCCAGGTCAGGACCGATAATATTACAGATCCTCCTTTGGATTTTGTCAAGAATCTTTACATAGAAAGCAGGAGCACCAGACTAGATGTTGCAGCAATATTAAATGCAAGGACCAATTTTAGATTTATAAACATGCAAGATGGATTTAACACACATTTACAAAGTCGCCAATTTTCACGAAACAAATTTGTGAGATGTCTCATTCTATCAGCGAACAGCGTTCGTGTATTCGGAAGAAGTGATTCCTGTGGGCTATAGCGGCTGAACAGAGAGGAGAGAACCAAGGAACTCACAACTCTTGTATTGGTTTGAACGATTAGCTTGGCAGTTACGAGGTTTACTTAAATTTGGCACAAAACCAATTAGGGAAAAATTTAGAGTAGGAAGATTGTTCAAGCTAATTCTTCGAATGGTAAACTCTCTTGGAAAGTGAGATGCTGACCGTAACTATGGAAATGGGCGAGAAAACAGGCGAACAATGGTGGCTGCGTAAGAGGTAAGCCTCGGATTGGACGTTGTAACCACACCTACTTTGGGATTTGAAACTACCATAGACTTTTATTTCATTAATAACAATCGTGAGAACGGTTAATTACGTAGTAACCAATCAGTACGTAACATTGAATATCTGCAGATATTCGTTTAAATAGCCAGTCTCACCTTGAAGGGCTACTTAAGAAGCTATTTTCACAGACTAATACTATAACCAATTGATACTCACCGAGTGACCTTGTGCCAGACTATACCTAGTATATAGTTCTAATAGTGATACCTAGCGACAAACTATCCCCTAACTTAGTGCATCTAGTTAGGACCGAAATCGTTGCATTCATGAATGCTCCTGCGAAATGCTTCGACAAACAGAGAGCTAAGGGAAGCGTCCAGCTCCTCTTCGTATCTCACCGCAGCAATACTTTTGCAACCAACACGCGAAAAATTAAATAAATAAAATACAAAGAAGACATCATCCTCTGCTTCACCCGGAAATGAAAAATTCTTCCCTACCTCGATGGAACTTCACCATCCTTCTGTACCCACCCACAATCTGACCCTGACTAAAATGATTCTCATCTTCTCAACTGATTCAACAACAAAAAGGTCGAAACTGATTCAAGATTCACTGAAAGTGAATATTTAAATTCGGATCAAATTTCTGTTTACCACCTGTCAGCCGTCTGGTCACTTTCAAAACTTTCTTCTTCTTCTTCTTCTTCTTCTTCTTCGTCTTGCTTTTCTTTTTGCTTTTTGCTTTTCGTCTTGCTTTTCTTCTTGCTTTTTTCTTGTCGCAATTATTTTTCTTGCTTTTCCTTTTCTTCTTAATCTCGCAACATTTTTCTTGCTTTTATTCTTCGTTCTTCCTCTCTTCATTCTTTTTCTTCTTTTTTTATCGATTTTTCCTCTTCTTGTTATTGACATTATTATTCATTTGCAGCTTCTGGATTTTTTCCTTAATCTTCTTTCTGTCTTTCTTTCTGTCTTTCTTTCTTTCTTTCTTTGATTTTTAACCGTCATGATAATTCTTCATCAGTTTTGTCTATTTTGCTTCTCCTTCATCTATCATCATCTCTCTTTATAAATGCCATTCATATTTTATATATCTCGTCTGTCTTTCACCTTGCCTTTCTTTCTTTCTTTCTTTCTTTCTATCTTAGCAACCATAACAACTTACTTGACACTCATTTACATTTTCCTTTTCTTCTCTTTTCTACACGTGTGCAAACATCTTTGTATTTTAAAAAAATTCACTTGAAGAATGAAATAAGACGGTTCGTGGGGACACAGTTAGCAGCGATGACAAGATGGATGAGGCCGTCCTGCAATATAAATGGTGAACCCGAATTTACATGACACGACCTCCACCACCACCACCACACAAACTCTGTCCATCTGGCAAGATCACAGAAGAAATATTTTAGAGAACCCAGATACAAACATATAACTCGGTATATATATATATATATATATATATATATATATATATATATATATATATATATATATATATATATAGGCTTTATCTCCAATACCGAGCAAGCACTTTTCCTCCATATATATGTCATATACTCTAGCGTGCAAAAGTTTTGGCGGAAATTACGTAAAATGATTTGCACCTTTATTTCATTAAAATTAAAGATTGTTTAGCAGAGTATACTTTTATCGATATTACATGTTGCGTTTTCCTAGGTGTTGTGTAATAAAAGAGACACTGCTTTAAGGTTTTTGGGAGCTGAAAAAAGTTTATTATGAAGGAAACTGAAAAAAAAATCAAGTGTTCGAAAGGAAAGCACACAATTCTCAAGTGGGATTTGTGTCAAGAAAAATAGGAAAACAAAATTTCCAAATGAGAAAATCTGAACCTTGTTCCATTTAATGGCCACATCAAATTGAAGCAATTATTCCATCCAAAGGCGGCAACACTTAATTACTAACTCTTTACTTTGTCATTTTGTACTTTCTGTAATAATAAAGATCATTTTGTAAAAAAAAAAACAAACTTTCTAACTGAAGAAAACAGCAGGAAGTTAAAGTTTTCACTGGTGGCCCAAGATTTTTACATGAACTTTTTTCAGTATCACTATTCTTAAGATGCTCTATCATCAACTATACAACATTAACAAGAATGCAGTAACTTGTTTTCTGGTCCCCCAAAGATCATAAAATGTACTGAGAAAAGCATACTGGCAATCACTCTGCATTTGTGGATAAAATTAGCAAAAGTAATTAATTTACCAAGCTGGTCTAAAGATTTTGCACGCCAGTATATATATATATATATATATATATATGAAGAAATATAGTTTTACGGTGTGCTATATTTATGGGATAAAGTGCTCAATATCAGAGATAGACCTTATGTAAATATATATATAAAAGTGAACATTGAACAGGCTCTTTCATGCTGGACACAATCGTCGTTTTAAAGGAATTCTTGGTACTCCCGATATAAAATTTTTGAGCTGTTGGATTTTCTATGGTAGAAACAGTGCTTAGCTAAAGAAGAGAGTCTGTTTGACATCGGTTTTGCAATGGATATTCGTTAGAATTTCTACAATTATATTTGTTGGTATCATCTGCGTTTGTTGCTTTGGGATGGCTGTTATTACTCAGGTTTTTGCACTGATTAAAATTTTTTTTATTTTCCTAATAATTTTTTCAAGATTATCAGTACAGCTATAGCTTAGTTTTAGTGTATTTCTGTTAAAAATCTTACTAAGTGGATTATTTCTGGGGAATTCTTTTCAAATGGAGAACCTTCTACCCTAACTTAGTACTAACCATTTAGTTAAATGGGGGGGGGGGGTAAATGATTTTTCTGTTTCTATTTTTATTCTCACGATCGCTATATATGTTTTATATATTTGATGTCAGGACACTCATAGCCACTATTTTAAGGGAGTGTTATAAACTTTACTATGCTTGTAAAAGACAACTTCACTGGAAGAGTTATTGCTAATTCTATATTCTATGGAAGAGGGTGTTTGATTACGGATGGAGGGTGGTTAGAATTAGGGTGGATATATATTGGATTAGGGTTTTTTCCATGGAGGATTGGAATACATTATTAACCTGGTCTAATGTAACATCAAGAAAATCTACTTTTTTAATTTATTGTTGATCTTAGCTTTAAGGTTGAGACTTTTAAATTCTCTATGTATAAATTTCTTGATTTTGTCAACTTTAATTTTTGTTGATGTTTTCACCACCATAAAGCCATCATCTCTATATTATCCTATATTATCAATGTTGATATCTTAATGGGCATTAAGATTATATAAGATAAATAAAGCAACAAGGTCCTCGATTGAGTCAACCAGCTGATTAGAAGGCGCCTTGGACTTTTACAATGGATTAATATCACAGCTGTCATGAATTCAGTTAATGGTATAAACGATAAAAGCAATTGTTCATTTATCTAATTTGATATTGTGGATTACTACCCATCTATTTCCAGGGATCTTTTTACTTTGGCTTTGGAATTTGCCAGGGAGTACTCTGGCCTTTCCAACGAGGAGCTTGACATTATTATGAACTGTAGAAGATCTGTTCTTATCCATAACAAAGAACAGTGGATTAAGAACAATTCTTTTAACCAATTCGATATTTCCATGGGATCTTTAGACTCTGCTGAGTATTCCGACCTTGTTCGTTTATTTATCTTATATAAACTGATGTTTACCCCCTTTAACTTTCGGAAAAGAGGTAACACTTTGTTTTTACATTTTCTTAAAATCAATTTGCTGTATTTATGGAGGAAACAAATAAATACCATTTATTTAAATTTACCATTTATACAGTCCCCTCCAAAAGTATTAGAACGGCACGGGCAATTCCTTTGTTTTTGTTGGTTTGGTTTGGTTGTTTTGTTTAATGGCATTCCAACCTTAGTGGTCATTTTATGCCGAAAATGATTTTGAGTGACTTTCATTTGGTTTTCAAAAATGTATTGCTGGAAACATTTGGTTTCAAAAATGTATTGCTGGAAACATTTGGTTTTCAAAAATGTATTGCTGGAGACATTGTTTTTGTTGTTCATGAAAACATTTGTGTTTAAGATCAAAAGATTAATATGAGACAAGATTTTCGGGTATTTACATTTAGATGTGTTAAACAACTTAGGATATACCTCTTTTTGCTTGAAACCACCAATTTTTCAAGTGAGCAAAACTATTGATTGTTTAAACATTAAATAGTTCTGAATGGCGACTCGTAGATTTTACCTGTAAATACTGTATTTATTGTTAAAAAGGATAAACCAACATGAAGAGAGAGAGAGAGAGAGAGAGAGAGAGACAGAGAGAGAGACAGAGAGAGAGACAGAGAGAGAGAGACAGAGAGAGAGAGAGCTGTCTATGGGAGAAAAGAAAACCATTTTGAATTTGAGAAAAGAAGGAAAGATATAAATTGGACAAACATTGGGCATGGACAACGCAACAGTCTAGGAGAGGAATAAATGGTTTCAATCCTTCAACCCCAGTATATATATTCGGCTTTAACAGTTTTTAGGCGTTTTTCTTTCAATCGATTTTCTTTTTGATTTTCTTTCTCTCTCCGTCTCTGTCTCTCTGCACGCACACACACACACACACACACACACACACACACACACACACACACACACACACACACACACACACACATATATATATATAGAGTGAGAGAGAGAGAGAGCCCTCCAAAAGTACTGGAACAGCAAGCCCAATTCCCTTTTTTTTGTTTTTCACTGAAGACATTTGAGTTCAAGCTCAAAAGATGAATATGAGCCAAGAGATTAGAATTTCAGCTTTTGAAATTTATTGACATTTAGATGGACACAGTTCATACCACCTTTTGTTTGAACCCACCCATTTTTAAGCGAGCAAAACTACTGGAACACATGACTGATAGGTGTTCCCTTTTAGATTGATTTTTTAAACATTAAATAGCTCTGAATGAATATTCTTGGTTTTAGTCTTGGGTTTCACCTGTAAAGATTGTATTTCTTGTTAAAAAGGACAATCCAATATGAAGACGAGAGAGAGAGAGATGTCTATGGGAGAAACGCAAGGCATTTTGAAGTTGAGAAAAGAAGGAAAATCAATCTGAGTCACTGGACAAACATTGGGCAAAGCCAACACAACAATTTCGAGTGTCCTGAAAAAGAAAGAAACTATTGTTATATTGAACAACATAGAACAGGTTGGCCTTGGAAAACAACAGCATTTGGTAACAGAAACATTTTTAAAACTGTGAGGAAAGACCCCCAAACAACAGTCAGTGGCATCACCAACGACCTCCAGGGTGCAGGGGTAAAGGTTTCGCAATCCACTCTTCGAAGAAAACTTCGAGAGCAGAAATATAGAGGCCATACCATAAGACGCAAACCAGTCATCAACAGTAAGTAAGCACATTTCTTGAGAACTACTGCTGGTATCCCGTCACCATTCCTTTCCTTATGAGAGTCTCACTGAGAGATGATTTCCAATGCCATCGACGGGGTTATGCTAATCTCACTCAATAGAGATTCAGTTCTAGTGGGGGGGAAATCAGATGTGGGGTACTCCGGATGAGTTGAGTGTTAATTGGATGAGAATTTCCGAGCAAAGCTTATTAGCTGAGGATGTTAGGACTTCAAATTGATTGAAAAAGTGGAGGTATTGTGAATTTGCTGTTGTTCAGCACACTCTTGCAGAGCCGCCAATAATCTTTAGAACCAAACTTGTGAGATGCAAGATAGATTCATTCTATCAGAAAATAGTAACTTTGATTCATTGAGGACACGCTTGTATTCATTACAGACAGACAAAGAGACGCCTGTTGCAATCAGACATGTCGCTCCGGTACAGACGGAAGAAGTAATTCCTCTGGGCTATATCAGCTAAGCAAGCAGCTGAGAACCAAGGAGATATATATATATATTAAGACATTTTTATGTTTATAAATTCATTTTATAATTACAAATATTTAAGTAAATGCTCTGTTTTATAATAAACAGTATTAAACAACATTTACCGGCCTGAATGTCCGAGAAATTTTCATAGAAAATATTCGTCCTCCGAAATTTCTCGGACATTCAGGCCGGTAAATGTTGTTTAATACTGTTTATTATAAAAACAGAGCATTTACTTAAATATTTGTATCTATAAAAAGAATGTATAAACAGAAAAATATCTTAATAATAATTGTCGGACTTTGTCCATTTCATAATATATATATATATATATATATATGTATGTGTGTGTGTGTGTGTGTGTGTGTGTGTGTGTGTTGCTTAAAAGTTGTTGTATTCATATGCAGGGTGATTCGAAATCTTGTCACCCCTACATAAGATAATTTTCTATTTCAGATGACAGACACGAAAATGATGGTGTTCATCCAGACCTTCTCAATGTGAGACAGCGTCAATGAAATTGAATAAACTGACTTCAGGACAATGTGCTTTGTTATTACACGCTTATTACTTGTTGTTCTATTGTTCTCATTTCGTTACTTAATGGTTGGGGACCACAAGATTTTGCGGACCACCCTGTATATAAATCCGATTTTATTCAGGTTGTCCCACAAACTTTGACCCCAACTTCCGGTTATTTGTTTATTTATTTATTTATTCATTTATTTTGTTACGCATTTTTAAAGCCTATATCTTCAGTTTTCTCTGTGTGGATGGTATAATGGGCTTACAATTACGATCACCCCGAAGGTAAGCAACTTCGAGACTGGGTAATACTTAGATGAGCGCTGGGGAATACCAGATGCTGTATGCTTGGATGTGCGGCTGGTGAGATGGCTAATTCTCGTCTAGCAGTACATGGTGATCCGAAAGTCTTGTCACCCCTTACATAATATAATTTTCTATTTCAAGATTCTCATGAACAATACCAGAATGCCCATCAGATGAAGGGCGTCGTTCGGAGGGACTTTGCAACAATCAACAAAGCCCAGCTTCCTAAAATATCACACAGGACATGGCGGCGAATCGCATTTTGTGCCACGAAAATGGTGTTCATACGGACCTTCTCGATGTGTGACAGCGTCAATGAAAGTGAATAAACTAAAAATACAGTACAATGCTTTGTTATTACACTTATTGCTTGTTGTTCTATTTTTCTCATTACTTTTTTGTAGGGGTGACAAGACATCCGGACCACCCTGTAAAGTGTGGATTGAATCTCACTACTCGATCCAGAGTCTGAACTCGCGATACATCAGTAGTGTATTTTGAGAGCCTTTATATTTATTTTCTGATGGTTTCGATATTTCCTTATTATGGAGGGTTCATAGTGTTTTTCCTAATGTAGTAATTCATTTTGGAACCGAGCATGCCCGCCCGTTCAGGTTCATTTGTGTTTGCACAACACCCACAGAGACAACCTGTGGTCTATATTGCAACTATGCTGAGCAGACCTTAGTTACTGTTCAAATATGTACCCTCCCAGGAAATGGTTTGAACTCAGAGATCTCTTCTTATACTCGTTGCCAATCGAAGCTATAGAGGCTAGTCTCTTCTGCTATTTAACCCATAGCTGGTTCAAAACAGATAGAACTTTCGTTAAACTTGATATTCGTTTTTATGCATCGACAGGGGTCAATTAAATATTGGTGATTGGGTTTATTTATATGTAAACAAGTCAATAATACAGTTGGTTTTGGCATTTTCTTATCAAAAAAGATATTGCAATGACACCAGAAAAGTGTCTGAGGCATCAACAGAAGGCGACTTGAATTCTTTTGGGTGCCACGTAACAACCTATTCTAGCGGACCAGCGAAGTTAGTGTGAGGGCGATCTTCACTGGCCCACACCCAACACGTGTAGTCTTCGGCTAGATTAGGCAATGATAAGTATATAACAAAATAGATGTGAGTCTGCTTCGAGATTAATTTCTTTCTATGTGCCGTATCCTTTCAGGACGTAGGCGATCATGGCTCTCCACCCCCCTCTATCTCTTGCAGCTCCCAACAAGTGCCTTCCCTCTGCCACCTCCCCCAGACCACGTTCTGTCATCCACTTGCTTAAGGCCACCAGGTATGTCATGCGTTATTTTTTCTTGTCACTCTTTCCCTCTATTCGACCGTTGAGTATCAGATTTTCCAGGCCCGCCTTCCTCGGTATGTGTCCCAGAAACTTCAGCTGCCTCTTCCTGATGTTGAGTATAAGCCTCCTCCTTGTTTGCATCCTCTCTAAGACTTCCTCGTTGCTCAAACGCTCGTTTCATGATATCCTTAGAATCCTTCTGCAGAACCACGTCTCTGTCGCCTCGAGTCTCATCTTCATCTTTGAGAAAATCGTCTAACATTCGCTGCCGTAAAGAAGCTCAGTATTATTTTCTTGGTTACCAAAACAATCCTCCTGTCTCGCAATACTCTGCCTAGCTTTTGGCATGCGTCTTAGGCCATCCCAATACGTCTACTGATCTCAGTGTCGCACTTAGCGTCCTCTGTCAGATTAATTTACGTATCTATTATGAATGCTAGAAGTAAAAGCTTCGTATGTTGAATTTCAAAGCATGCATACCCTCTCTTTTTGGAAGATTGCTGTAACAATTTTCCTAGACAAATTTCACCTCATTTGAATTTGTGCTGAACTAAATTAAGTTTAAGAGATATTTTTTTTAAAAAGTACATCATTTTTACGCCAAACATGCATTTTAAAGTCATAACTGGAGAAGACGTAGAAACAGCCCGGGAAGACAAAAAGTCTACATTAATTTCAAATGTCGAACATTGGAGCTTTTCGCTTATTTTGATTGCTTAGAAACTGTCAACTTTTCTCAGAAATAAACCATATTTGTTCTGTCAGCGGCTGAAATACATATTCTACATCAATCAACCCCAAAATTGATTAAAGAACTTTAATTATCTTCCCAAATCAAAACAAAACTATTAAATAAGCGATATAAAGAAATTTTTCCCACGTTAATAAAAACACCGATAAAAAAAATATCAGATAAGAAATAAAAATAGAAAATACAAACAAATAATGACAGGCAAAACAATTTAACCCAAATAAATAAACGACTTCCGGTAAAATAACCGCCAAAATAGACTACCCAGAATGCACCACTGACCCGTATATATAAATAGCCGAGAAAAATAACAGCACTCGTGGCCTGACGATTGCGTCTAGCATGAAACAGACTGTCGCCTCTAAGTGTTGACTTCAATGTTCACTTATATACACACACACACACACACATATATATATATATATATATATATATATATATATATATATATATATATATATACCGGGTGCAACAGCACAATTGTCCTAATCGTGTAACAGCAAAATTGTTCAATTGTTAGATTAAGCTTTAAACCGTTGCATCTTAGAAATGATTAAAGATTTCTTAATGGAATTCTCCGAGGTTTTTATAACACTACTGGATACTACTTTGAACAATAAAAATGTATTTAGCACTAAGTTGCAAGGATCAACTGGATCAGGAGACCAAACAGCAAGAGGCTATTTGGTCTCCTGATCCAGTTTTCCTCTCTACTTTTTAAACTTATTTTCTTAACTTATTCACCGTTCACTTGATGGTTCTCGAAAGGACTTTGAAGATGGAAGTCAGGATATTGGTGTTGGTACCATTAATGAAGGCCTGAATGATCTTTTTTGTTTTATCATTGCGCATTTGAGAAGGCAGTGGGGCTAACACAAAACAATTTTAATCTGTTCTCTTTTTAGCTGAATAACTCAAAGGGTTTTACAGTGATTCTTACGACAGATGGTGTCAAGATGGCTAAACGTCTTATCTGAAAACATAGAAAAAAGAAAGTCAATTAGTTTAGCGTTTTTTTTGTGTTTTTTTTTAGATATTAAACATTTTGTGGCATGGATAATTATGGTGTTACATGATTTGGGCAATTTTGCTGTTACAACTTTTTCCAACGCATTTTCTTTACACAGAGTTTTGTCTTTCATTCCGACCTTTGTTGGCAACAAGTCTAGGAGAAGGACTAATCTGAATTCAAAACCTGAGCAGAGGGTCCTTTGGAGACCTTATGCCATACTACGTCCTTATCACTTCGGTTCTTGCAAATCGTGTGCATGGTTTGGCACAAGCTTTCATCACTCTAATCAAATCATATGCTCTGTATGTTATTACAGTCGTTCTACCTCCATGTATTTACAAAAACCAAACTCAAGAATAATCTGCCGAAACTTGTCATTGTCTTGAGAAGGCGAATATCTACACGAGAAAAGAATTTTAAATCTGAGTTTATTTTGCTTTTATAATAATCCGAAGTCATTTTTTACAACCTCTTCACTTTTTCCAAGTTCAAGCCGTTATCAATTACACCACCCACACATCTAAGTGAATCTCACGAACCCAACTGGAATTAGAAATCGCCTCTCCAACTAAAAATTCCGGGTCATTATCCATTACACCTCCTGCATTTCCAAGTTTACAGCAGCTCTTAATCCCAAGCGGTCGCTCATCTAGGTGCTGATCAGGATCGACATTGCTTAACTTTGGTGACCGTACGGAAAATAGAGTTTCAACGGGAAATGACCATAAACTTAGAAGAATAAAGAATAAAGAATAAAGGAGAAAAATTGTTGGTATCAAGCAGAAGAATGAAAGAAGCAATAAAAAGTAGAAGATAGCGATGTAAAATAAAAAAAAACATTAAAAAGAAAAACAAACGCTTTATGAAAAGAGTTGTTGTTGTTGCTATTATTATTATTATTATTATTATTATTATTATTATTATTATTATTATAATGTCCTTCAGGCTGCGGTAAAGCAGAGAATGTTTTGTGTAGGTCTCGAAAGTGGTGATGGAAAGCGGCCGGATAGCATTATCATATTCCATTTTAAAATGGGGAAGTCGTTGATTTAGGATGCGACCCGTGCGGATACATTTTCGGCCGGTAATTTCATCAGGTCCGCGGTTGAGCCGGGGTCCGTCGCCCGTCACGCAGAGATAAAAAGAATACTTAAATATTCTTCTCTTGCTGATAGATTTTTTTTTTTACTCCTGTGGCAGTGGAGACTTCTGGGGTTATTGGTCCAAGTTCGATGGCGCATTTGCGTCTCGATTAAGGGACGAGCCTCGCGAAACGGAGTGGCTCTTGCAGCGTGTCTCACTGGCGACGGTTCGATGTAATGCTTTCTCCATCATTACGGCTGGCAGAGGATAGAAAAAAATGACCATAAGCTTAGAAGAATAAAGAATAAAAGAGAAACATTGTTGGTATCAAGCAGAAGAAGCAGAAGAATGAAAGAAGCAATAAAAAGTAGAAGATAACGATGTAAAATAAAAAAAAAAACATTAAAAAGAAAAACAAACGCTTTATAAAAAGAGTTGTTGTTGTTGCTATTATTATTATTATTATTATTATTATTATTATTATTATTATTATTAAATGTCCTTCAGGCTGCGGTAAAGCAGAGAATGTTTTGTGAACCCCGCCCAGGTTAATGGAAAAATAAAACTCCTTTATAAATATGCCAGACGTAAGCGTTTCTTAATAAATGCAGTGCAAATGCTTTCATTTACACAGGCACACAGACACATAGATACACACACAATGACAGTTGAAACCTAACCTGAACAAAATAAACTATGAAATCTCCACAAACATTCTTAAATGCCTATAATCTATAGCAGAAGTATTAAGTATACTTAATACTTCTCGTTTTTACTCTCGCGTGGTCATGTGTGACGTCACGAGCTACGACGTGTTTTTCGCTTCCTTGGCTCGTAAATAAGAGTTTGTCGTTACTTTGAGATTATTCAAACAGCAACGGCGGGCCATTATTGTGGTTTCGTATATGTGTTGTTTGATTTATTAAAATTGTCATCTTCGATAATGGCTTATGTAAGCCGAAAGCTTAGATTGGATTCAAACATGTGTCAATATGGTGTTTTCCTTTCGTCTTTCAATGATAATGTGATTAAGCTTATCAGACAATACGAAAGGAACTTACTTAAAATAAATAGACAAAACTTGTATATATTATTTAATGAAACATGCATTAATATATATATATATATATATATATATATATATATATATATATATATATATATATATATATATCTCGAATAAACCAATGTATATTTTCACGCATGCGCGTAACTCTCCATACAGACGTTATAAAATGATATTGACACCGACTAATTACGATGTCTGCTACTATTGTTGTTATGAACAATTCTTTAATGACTGGCCAGTGTCAAGGCTGACAAAGGGTGCAGGTGAATTTTTCTTTTGCTACAAAGACCTGGGAAGGAATTTGTGACAGAATTTAAATGATTCATTCATGATCATTTTGATGAGATTATGAAGTTAAGAAAAATAAAATACCCTTTTTTTTTCTCTCTGTTTTATTTTGTTACTTTTGAAAAAGAGGAGGACAAATGACAAAACCGTTTGTAAAAGAAAAAGAGAAAGTGATAGTAAAAACCAGAAACGGATGGCAGAGAGGGAGGGTAGGGAGAGAGAAAGAGAGTAACAGGATGGCAGAGAGGGAGGTAGGGAGAGAGAAAGAGAGTAACAGGATGGCAGAGAGGGGGGTAGGGAGAGAGAAAGAGAGTAACAGGATGGCAGAGAGGGGGGTAGGGAGAGAGAAAGAAGAAACGGATGGCAGAGAGGGAGGTAGGGAGAGAGAAAGAGAGTAACAGGATGGCAGAGAGGGAGGTAGGGAGAGAGAAAGAAGAAACGGATGGCAGAGAGGGAGGTAGGGAGAGAGAAAGAGAGTAACAGGATGGCAGAGAGGGAGGTAGGGAGAGAGAAAGAAGAACCGGATGGCAGAGAGGGAGGTAGGGAGAGAGAAAGAAGAAACGGATGGCAGAGAGGGAGTTAGGGAGAGAGAAAGAAGAAACGGATGACAGAGAGGGTGTAGGGAGAGAGAAAGAGAGTAACAGGTTGGCAGAGAGGGAGGGTAGGGAGAGAGAAAGAGAGTAACTGGAAGACTGGCAGCACGAGAAAAGAGAGAAGAGAGTGTAAGAGAAATCTTTTCGAAGTTTCTTGTCTGGCATACTTCTCGCCTCTTCCAGTTTCTTGTTTTTCCTGTTAGTTACGATTTTCAAAGATTTAAATGCAACGTCAATCGTCATCTTCTGTCTCCTTGAAACCTGTTCTTTTATTCTCCTTTCTACGCTGCAACGTTTTCTCAATTTTATTCATTCTCTAGCAACCCTCTTCGTCTTAGTGGCTTTATCGCCTTGCTTGCGGTGAAATAATTAAAAAGTGTCTTTTCAATGGATACATGGCAATTTGACCGTAAAGATGACGATTGTTTTCGCTGTTGTAGGTAAAAAAAACGTAAAAATTGTTCGCAAACTTTTGGGAAAAATCGCAATGAATTAGACAAAGTTTTTAGAGAACAGAATTAAAGAAAAACAAAAAGTCTTCGAATAAAGAACACAGAAAAAGTCTATCAAGTTCGGAATGTATTTCAGCGGACTAAACTTAAAGTTTGTCATAATCTCCTTAAGTAACAATAAAGTATTTAATCAAGGTTATTGTTTAACATTATAATCTTATTTTTTCTTCTTAAGTAGATTATGACAAATTTTATATTACGTTTAGGCTTATAATCATATCACGTTGAAACATCGGTTCTCATACGATCACTGAAGTTAAGCAACGTCGAACCTTGTCAGTAGCTGGATGGGAGACCGCTTGAGAATATCAGGTACTATAAGCTTTGGGTCTGTGTAGTCTGTAATAGATAGTGGCTCGGAATTGTTAATCAGAGAACCGAGTTCCAGTTATAGTCACTTACGCACAAATATCTTGAGAAAAATATTAACTCACCTCTTCTCTCCAACAGATATGGGTTAATCAGTAAAGCTTGTATTACTAAATCATTATTATTTAAAAAAAGTCTTGCAATTTAAAAAATATTTTCTGGCTTTAAATAACCTGTTGATAAGCCGTAGAACACGAATCAGTCAATCAACAAATTTTATATTAAGCTCAGGCTTACAATCATATCACTTTAAAACACTGGCTCTTATACGATCACCGAAGTTAAGCAACATTGTGTCTGGTCAGTGCTTAGATGGGTAACCAGGTGGTGTAATGGACAACGTCTCGGAATTAGAAATCGGAGAGCCAAGTTCCAGTTCCAATCGGGTTCCTTATATTCACTTATGTGGGAAAGGTATGAATCCATTTTTCTCCCAACTATGGGTTAATTAGTAGGACTTGTATCAGTGATTATATTTTATGGCTTTAAATAATATGTAAAGGTTTGATAACTTAATATATAATTACTTGATTTGCTTTTTGAAAGCAAATCAATCATATATTAAGTTCAGATATATTCTTTTCAGATGCAGATGCGGAGCTTCCATTGATGAGTTTGGTTTGCATCCTCTCTCCTGTCGTCGTAGTGCCGGCCGCTTTCCACGGCATGCAGCAATAAACGACATCATCAAAAGAGGTCTGGATGCAGCTGGATTCCCTTCCCAAATCGAACCCGTAGGTCTCGACCGTGGTGATGGAAAGCGGCCGGATGGCATTACCACTTTCTCTTTTATATTCTTCTCTTGCTGATAGATTTTTTTTTTATTCCTGTGACAGTGGAGACTTCTGGGGTTGTTCGATTGCTCGATTGCGTCTCGATTAAGGGACGAGCCTCGTGAAACGGAGTGGCTCTGGCAGCGTGTCTCGCTGGCGACGGTTCGATGTAATGCTTTCTCCATCATTACGGCTGGCAGAGGATAGAAAAAAATTGTTTATAGTTACTTTGTTCAAACGTTTTTTCAATAAAAATATCCTTTCTTTAATTCTTTTCAATTGTAGTCATGTTTGAGTGTGGAGGCAGTTTTATCAAACTGCTTTGTAATAAGTGAGCAATTCCTTATAATTTTGTCTATCAGTAAAGCGGGATTAGTTTTTAGATTTAAGTATTTCTTAATTGGTACGTTAGTGTATCTAAATGGCGCAGCCACTCGCATCCCTGTTGCAGACGCCTGCTCATGTACATTTGTGTTTGTTCATCACCTACAGAGCCACTGTGGTTTATACTGAACGAACCTTAGTTACGAGTTATCTAGCGTGATCAACAGTCTGAAGAAAGCCAGCACAAATAAACCCCCTTACGTTGACTTGTGACTGCTAGCACAACCATTGAGGGCACCCAAAGAGTTCACAAAGCTTGGGTCAACCCCTGTTATGGTTTTCAGGCACTTTCCAAAGGTGCCGTACACTGGGATCCCCTTTGGAGGAAGCGATCTCAGTGTGCTATCTTCATATGATATCTCAAGAAGTCATCTTCTTCACAAAGCAATGGTGAGATTCAAACTTGGGTCTCATTGTAAGAAAGCAACCTAACCACCCGGCCTTGTCAGTGTATAAAAAAATTAATATTTCTACTTCCTTTTAAATTTCATCTTTCATATTTATGTTTTGTAGTGTTTCGACAAGGTCGCCGGAATTTTTAATATGTGAGAGGCTAATTGTTTCAAGAAGTTGTTTTAGACAAATCTTTAGCCAATATTATTTCACTTTAAGTAATAATTTTTATGGAGAGCAATTTGGTTTACTAATATGATCGCCTCTTAGCCTATATTTTCTTATAATTTCTAGAACTGCTCCTTTGCAAAATATTTCACCTCAAGAATCAATAACATTTCTAATATACTAATTATGCTTTATTAATATATCCGCACAAAACAATATTACAAGATCTTGTAAATAAACTGAACAACTTCTAATTTATTAATAAACAACCCCCCAAATAAACAAAAAACAAACAAACAAACAAAAAACGATATTATATTAAATATATTAAATTATATTTATGTGATGTCCTGCTATACCATATCACTAATGATATAAAACTAAACGTCTGTTGAAGATCTGCCACAAATATGACCTCATTAATTTGTATCAGTAAAATGAAGTCTGGAATTATCATTGGTTTTCATTTAAAAGCATTTAGAATTTGTAACCTTAAACTTCATGATGAAAAAAATATATCAATTGAAAATACTTTTAAACAAAATTTTCTAATATATCGCGTAAAGAGGAACGCTTACAAAATCCATACAAACAAAATAAATAACCTTGCAAAAAGTCAGCACATACCAACCAATTACTGATTATAGTGTTGGAAAGAACTTATCTAAACTTAACCCTTTGAGCTCTGACCACCGCTTTACCGGTGGTTGAGAAAAATGACTTAATGCGCAGCCACCGGTTAAACGGTGGGTAAACACTTGTAACTATTTTTATATCTACCGTGAAACATTACATACGAATTATTTGCGAATTTCGACTCAGGAGCTCAGGCAGTAGGGTTAAAATTGTTCAGGAATGCAGGGGTCAAAGGGTTAATATAAAATTTGTTACAAGTACTTCTAAAACAGTATATATATATATATATATATATATATATATATATATATATATATATATATGTGTGTGTGTGTGTGTGTGTGTGTAAATGATGTTCGAAAGTACTAGGTTATCTTACGGACAATACTTATTTCGATATCATTTTCAAATAAAAAGTCTCATTAGAAAATATGAGAAAATTCAAAAGAAAATATGCAGGACGATGTTGTCTTTAACATTCAACACAACATGTTTAATATATATATATATATATATATATATATATATATATATATGAAGAAATATAGTCTTAAAGTGTGCTATATTTATGGGATAAAGTGCTCAATATCAGAGATAGAGCGTGTGTAAATATAAAAGTGGACATGGAAGTCAGCACTTAGAGGCGACAGTCTGTTTCATGCTAGTGCAATCGTCAGGCGACTAGTGCTGTTATTTTTCTCGGCTATTTATATATAAGGGTCAGTGGTGCATTATGGGTAGTCTATTTTGGCGGTTACTTTTACCGGAAGTCGCTTATTTGTTTATTTATTTATGTCAAATTATTTTGCTTGTTTTTTTGTTTGTTTTTTTAAATTTTATTTTTATTTTTTATCTTATATATTTATTTATTTATTTTTTATTTTGATTGGTGTTTTTTGTTAACGTAGTAAAAATTTGTTTATATAACTTATTGTTGGTAGTCTATAATGGCCGTTATTTACCGGAAGTCGCTTGTTTGCTTATTTATTTGGGTCAAATATATATATATATATATATATATATGTGTGTGTGTGTGTGTGTGTGTGTGTGTGTGTGTGTGTGTGTATAGTAAAAATATAGTTTTATGGTATGCTATATTTATTAATAAAATTGCTCAATATCTGGGATAAAGCGTATGTAGATACTGCGATCAGCACTGAGTGGAGACAGTCTGATGCGCGCGTGTACGCTATCTTCAGGCCATGTGTGTTGACTATGTATCTACAGGCTGATTGAAAAGTAACCATCTATTTTATGTATGAATGACCAGCCAGGAGTCATGATTTAACATCCTGTGGCTTTTTTTAAAATTTGCGATTGGTTAAAGGAACAAGTCTACTATACAAAACTAAGACTTTGGAAGAACTTGAAGGGCGAATCCAAGAAGTTATGTCTTCCATACTACAAGAGTTCCTGGTGAAATCAGTTCACGCGATTCCTGGGCGGCTTGAGAAGCTGGTAGTGAAATTTGGTGCCCATATTGAATTTTAAATAAAATCTCTTGCTAAACGCTTTCCTCTGATATGCATTTCTTGTAAAAATTATAGTTTATAAATAAATTATGAGTATTTTAAAGTAAGGAGTTACTTTTCATTCTCCCTGTATGTTGATCAAGAGAAATTACTAACAAAACGAGTAGATCTAAAAATGCCGACATTGAAACAAACTTTTACTGTGTAACTTAAAAGTCGAAAACTAAAAATAAATACCCTATAAACATCAAAAAGATTAAAGCAAATATTTGCTCCACATACAATGTAGTTAACATATTTGAAAGAAAGCCAATTCCTTAAATCAGTATTAATGAATACAAAAACTGTAGGAAATATTTTTAAAAAGTAGATGCAAAAAATATTTGAACGCGCGCATTCGCGTGCACATAATGTTAAAAAACCCAAAAGAAAACAAGTTCAAGGGTAATGAATACATTCTAAAGTCAGAAAAATACTCCAGTCACCCTGCAACATTTTGCCAATAAAAAAGTATTTAACTTAAAAAAAAACAAGAGCAAAAATGGCTGTCATGATATCAACAAAAATTCACATCTAAAAACTGCAACCATTTTTTTACGCACTCACTAAAAGAAAACGCTATAAAAATGGCATAGAATTTCAATAATCCCTTAGAAGAAGAATAAAAAAATGAAAAAAAAACGAAAGAAAGGGGGAAAAAGACAGATCCAAATTGTATAAATAAGCCCCAAACAAACGAAAAAAAAAACAACCAAAAAAACAAAAAACAAAAACAAAAAAAAAAAACAGAAAACGTTTAGCTTCAGTGCTTTTGCGAATGACTTGTGACGAAAGTCAATGGTGGTCGGTATCATATTTTGTTCATTTTCCTGAGCAGTCATTGCGAAAAGATAGCTTTAGAGTTTGCGTCAGGACAAACGATCTAAACCCGACCCTAACTCTTTCTTTTAATTGCTTCTCTTTCCTTTTTTCTTTCTTTCTGTCTTTATTTTCCCCATTTTGATTTCTTTTTTTTCTCCAGCCCAAACGAAAGACATAATTATGTCAAATAATGATAGTTATGAAATGGAAGGGTGGAAGCCATTTTGATTCGCGAAGGAAAGGGAAATTAAAAATGTTTTTGAAAAGCTAATCATTAAGTTACATTAAATAGGAGCGAATGAAGTCCTCGAAACATCTCAGAGTCCTTATGAAATCAATTTTTGCCCGAGCGCCAATATGAAAAAGTCTCAAAGACTAAAGATAACCTGGTACAAGGCTATCGTAATAAGTGAGCCCAGTAAGGAATGGACTCGATTCTAGGATCGATCTGTGAGAGGATCTTGATTAATAAACGCGCCATAAATACAATATACATTCGTGCGATTTCTTCTTGAAGATTCATGAAATCGTATAACATCGATAAAAATCGTATAACATCGATAAAAATCGTATAACATCGATAAAGATCGTATATTATCGATAAAAATCGTATACTAACGATAAAAATTCGAAGGAAAGAGTGACTGTAACTATCGTATGAAAAAGATTCATTAGGATTTAAAAAAGAAGGGATTACAACCGAAATAATGATAATAAAAGAAGAAAAAGAAAGAGGAAGAATAAGAAAAAGAGGAACAAGATAAAGAACAAGTACAAGAAGAAAAAGAAGTGAAGAAATGAAGAGGAAGAAGAAGAAAAAGAAGAAGAGGTACAAGAAGAGGGAGAGGAAGAAAAACAAGAAAGAGAAGAAGAATAAGGATAGGAAAAAGAAGAATAAGAAGAAAAGAAAAAGAATAACAAGAGAAAGAAGAAGAAGAAGAACAAGAATAGGAAAAAGAACAAGAATAGGAAAAAGAAGAATAAAAAGAAAAGAGAAAGAAGATGACGAATAAGAAAAGAAGAAAAGGAAGAAGAAAAGAGAAAAAGAAGAAGAAGAAGGAGAGGAAGCAGAGGAAAAAGAACAAAAGAAAAGAAACCAACGAAGAAAAATAGAAGTAAAGAAGAAAAGGAAGAAGAAGAAAAAGAACAGAAGAAATGAAGCCAACGAAGAAGAAAAATAGAAGAAAAAAGTAGAAGAAGAAGCTGAGAATGTAGAAGGAAAAGAAGAGGAAGGTGAAGAAAAGAAAAAGAAGAAGAGGAAGAAGAAGAAGAAAAGAAAATGTAATTAATTAGAACGATGCCATTAATTAGAGGTCAATAATTAATATGAATGCTCACCGCTGAGAAGATTGTTCACTAAACAATTGGTTAAATAAAAGAGAAAAGATTTTAATTTTCGCTTCATTTTAATTTTTATTTATAAAATTTTGATCTCACTTGTAAATGAATAAAATGTGTTCATTTATTCTCTGGATTATTCGAATTAATATCTTTGTTGCTTTCGGAGACTGATTTGCATAATTGATTAAATTTCATAATTCCAGTCAAATCCAAATATGAAATCTCCAAACGCTATTTCCAACACAATTACCTATCCACATACATACATACATACTATATAAAAACACGCCAAAACTTATTGTTCCAATAACAGACAATATTACAATATGTCAAAAGGATTCTACAATAGAACCCACACTGTTTAAATCAAAGTGTCTCTTAACATCACCGTGTGAAATATTTGACCAATCAGAGAAAACTAAAACCCTATTTTTCTCGAACCTACTTTCGGGATAAAATTATAAAAATCCACAGATTTTAGAGAGCTTAGATTCGAATGTCTCCAAGCCGAAGAGAAGACGTGGATACATAGCCTTTTCTCCACCCCATCACCAGCATGTGCTGAAAGAAAAATGTCTCGGCAACTTCAAACAAATCAGCTACAACATCAACAGCTTGGACATTCAATGAATCTTTGCTGACGATCATGTGTTGTCGACTTCAAAGGAATCATTTCCAACAACAACAAAGACGGTCAGTGGATCTTCGCTAACGATAAAAGGCTTTACTCAATCACAGATTTTTTTCTGTAGACCAGCTATTTAAAAGTCTTTTCTAAACTACAACTTTTTCTGTGAACCCGCTACTCAAAGACTTTCATTCAAGGAAAAACTATTTTTACTTCTTTCTGACTCTTTTGAATTTATGTAAATATGTTTGTAAATACAAATGATTTATTTGACAGACATGAGACCATGATTACTTTATTTTAACTTTATTATTGTTTGGAATTTGGACATTCGGAACTTTAACATAAAAATAAACTTGGATAACTGAATTTTCTACACTGTCTTTCGGATTGGTTAGCAGGCCAATAACAAGCCTCGAATTATCTGACTGAAATCGAAAGCTCAACTGGATTTTGTATAAAATAAGACTCCTACGTATAACTTATTATTGCCAAAATGATTCTGTTATGGGTCCTTACCTATAACTACAGAATGAACTCTTCCTAACACTATGTATACTACGCCTCTCAAGAGAGAGGGACGAATCGAGTCGAGCCGATAGTAGTTCACTCCAAACCAGACTGACAGTCATACTAACACCTTCCACATGTTGTATTATTATTCCGTGTAATATATCTTCGTTATTTCTACTCTTTTGTTCGTGTTGTTCTTCCTTGGTCCTAACCTGGATCATAACAGATTCCACGAAAGATTTGGAAGAAGCAGCCAGATTCAAAGGCAAAAAAAAAAAAATGAAAAGATTTCTTCCACGGAGAATGTTTTGTGGATTACAAATTTTTAGTTATGATCTTTCGCAAACATTCAAAGAAATGATTGCTATCAAAAGGCAAAATATTCTGACTATGAAAATTCAAAGGTTTATCTCTACGCTGAGCAGAGGCTATGAGTCAATGTTTCAACTGTTGAGATCTGCTTGTTTCATCGTCGGGGTCTTTGGTGTTGGTTGCGCTTAGTCTTGGCCCGCATCTTTGACTTTGTCGCCAAGAGTGGCCCTACCAGGAGTTTAAAACACGCGACGCCATCGCTATCAATCAATGGACCACGCAAGTCCCTCTACCACGACAAGGATCGACCATCAGAGGTACGCATATAGAAAAATACACACATAAAAGCACATATGTATTGTACGCAGGGTGTCGGAGTCATGATAACAATGATTTGGATAAATTTCGTGGAAGGTAAACAGACGTTCTTTACTTGAAAGACGTGTACAACACAATCTTTTCCCTTTTAAGTGGCTCTTTGGTTAAAAAAGTAAACTTTTAGCGAGCTTGTGCATCTTGCCGAAGACAATCCTTCTTCCAACCGTGTGACCTGGCGCTACAGAATCACAAAAGATTTATACCAGGTAAGAGAGACAACATTACTTGAGGACTTTCAACAATAGCAATAACTAAAATGGATAGCATATGTAACTCGAAGAGAAACCAATGACATAATGAAGGTTTTGATATTCCACACTAGTTTAAATAAAGGGTTAGGAAGGAAACCTCCATGAATAGAGAAAAGAGCTATAACAGCTACTGGATTTGAGAAACCTGTTTTTCTGAAAAAATGTTTTAAGATAAAATTTGTATAAATTTCAACGGACAGTAGGCGATCATGTATCTTTCGATACATAACTGACGAGGCAGATTTTTTTCCCGCAGTAGGTTGCCATTTCTTTCTGCGGTACACCAGATGCCATTCAAGGCTATAGAACCCGGCCTGTCCTTCTATTTACCCATAACTGGAGGGAGAAGAAGAGGATTCATACCTTTCCCAAGGGTATTAGCACGTAAGTGAATGTAATGGATTCGACTGGAAAGTCAGTCAGTCAGTTATGTGCCATGCGTGATACACGCTTAGGCGA
Organism: Acanthosepion esculentum; assembly: GCA_964036315.1. Classification (NCBI taxonomy): domain Eukaryota; kingdom Metazoa; phylum Mollusca; class Cephalopoda; order Sepiida; family Sepiidae; genus Acanthosepion; species Acanthosepion esculentum. The sequence continues at coordinate 101,234,918 of OZ038496.1, forward strand.
TCATGTATCTTTCGATACATGACTGACGATGCAGATTTTTTCCTGCAGTAGGTTGCCATTCCTTTCTGCAGCAGACCAGTGGCCATCCAAGGCTATAGAACCTGGTCTGTCCTACTATTTGCCCATATATGGGGGGTCGGGGAGAAGAAGAGGATACATACCTTTCCCAAGGGTATTAGCACGTAAGTGAATATATTGGATTTGACTGGAATTCGAATATTACCATTACAATTGCCATTTGCTGGAATAACTTGGTCTGAGAAAATACATACATATGTAAATATTACATATACGTATTTCTGGTTTGACTTGGTTGGTTGGGGTAGAGAAAAATTTTTCTGTGAGGGAGGGTGAAACAGAGAGAGAGAGAGAGAGATAAAGAGAGAGAGATAAAGAGAGAGAGATAGAGAAAGAGAGAGAGAGAGAGAATGAGAGATAGGGAAGAAAAGGACAAATCGACATAGTGATTAAAAAGGAGCGAGATGGTGAAAAAATTGTAAGTAGCAATTAAAATTAGTTATCATGGCGGAAAGAAAAGTATCGTAGTCATTTCCTTATAATAATAATAATAATAATAATAATAATAATAATAATGATAATAGCAACACCGGATTGAAACCACAAATATTTGAAGAAGTGTTTCGTTCTCATTATTTCTTGTTCTTTAATGTTATTTTGTTTCTGATTTTATTTTATTCTGTTGCGCTCAGCAATGGCAAAACATTCGCCGCCATTTTTTTTCGTGCATACGTAAGATAAAACGAAGGTATGTCGTTAAAGAGATAATGGTCGCGATAACTGGAGGCATTCCTCGGTGTTTTACAGTACAGTCTGCTTTTGTGGGGAAACATTCACGATATTAGGTCGATTGGGGTCAACAAGGATTTGTCGGCTCACAGGATACGACTGCGCGCATGCGCACGTACACACACACACCACACAAACATACGTATATAAGAAAAAGGGCGGGCTTTTTTTTCAATTTTTCTTTCAATCCTTATTTTTAAACATTTTTGAAAAGATTGCTTTCTGCAGCATAAGCGATTGCAATACACGTTACGCTTGGTAAGCAACTGGAAATATTTTCTTTATCAAATTCTCGTTAAATGATTACAAAAGTAAAGAAAAAAAGGTTAAAACGCTTATATATTAAAAACAGACATAGTCTTATTTTATTTTTATTAAAAAGATTAATTTACTTTAAAAAATCGTTTAACATCAAGTGGTTCATCTCGGGTATATATATATATATATATATATATATATATATATATATATATATATATATATATATATATATATATATATATATATATCCTACAATGTTTATAATATATTTAAATTTTATAACGTATTCTTCGATCTTTTGGCTTGTATAATAAAAATCTTTTTCACGTCGTCACAAGATTAAAAATCTTCGCCGTGCACGTGATAACATTATCGCGTCTTTTGAAATTAAAAGGATTTTAACGTTTATTTACTTTGTAAAAAAATATAGCAACATGATTCCGCTACAAGACAATTGGCAAATGTTTTTAAAAAATTTTAACTAAAAATTTTGACCCTGAAGATAAACAATGATGTTCGAAAGTACTAGGTTATCTTACGGACAATATTTATTTCGATATCATTTTCAAATAAAAAGTCTCATTAGAAAATATGAGAAAATTCAAAAGAAAATATGCAGGACGATGTTGTCTTTAACATTCAACACAAAATGTTTAAAAGAAAAGTTGCTGCCAAATTACATATATATATATATACATATATATATATATATATATATATATATATATATATATATATATACATATATATATATGCGCCACGCTCTTATTCAAATATCTTTCCCAAGCCATCATACATGACTATAAAAATACTATAAAAATTAAGAGGAAACAGTTAAGTTCAAAACCACCTGTTATTTAAAATATATAACACATAAATTAATTCAAAACTAAAATAATTTAAATAATATTTGCATTAAAAAAGTCAACATCATTTGCTTACTTTCGTTTATTAGACATTAAATGACGTCACTTTGCAGCCTGCATAAATTATCAAAACACATAAATGAGGTGTGAATGCTGTTATCATTTAACCTGATACTTATTTATGAGCGTCTCTTAGAAATTTTGAAAAATATCACATTTTTATTTTTTTTTATAAATAGGTTTTGTAAAATGAAATCCTTACATTTGCCTTGATACTGGTCCACCAGAGGACGAAACGTGCCAGCTAAGATAAGTTTTTTTTTTGTATATATATATATATATATATATATATATATATATATGTGTGTGTGTGTGTGTGTGTGTGTGTGTGTGTGTGTGTGTGTGTGTGTGTGTGCGTGTGTGTGTGCAGGTATGTAGAAAAAAGGAAAGAACACGTTAGGTAAATAATCTGGAGTTCTTTAGTATTTTTGTTTTTATTTAAAAAAAAAAACAGTGCTCGATACAAAAGTAGAGCCTAAATTATAATTATAATTATTTAAAAAAAATTTCGCTTGAGGATGAAACAGAGCTTTTGGCTCTTGTTTTTGAAACATGAGAACTCTTATGTAGCGAAGGAATTATATTTTTAAAAAATAATTATATATATATATATATATATATATGTGTGTGTGTGTGTGTGTGTGTGTGTGTGTGTGTGTGTGTGTGTGTGGGTGCGTGTATGCAGGTATGTAGAAAAATAGGAAAGAACACGTTAGGTAAATAATCCGAAGTTCTTTAGTATTTTTGTTTTTATTTTTTAAAAAAATTGCTCCATTCAGAAGTAGAGATTAAATTATAATTATTTTAAAAAAATATGATTCCTTCGCTACATAAGAGTTGTGATGTTTCTGAAATTTTCGCCTCTTTATAGGGATGTTCGTTCGTAAAATTAATTACTATTTAGGAACTTAATAATGTGTAGTTTTTCATGTAGGCATAAAAAATATAGGCATGAAAAACTAAGTCGTAAAAAAATAACTGTAGTTCAGTGCGACGCGTTTATATATGGAACAGCCATTTGGATTAAAAAAAATAAATAAATGAGTGAATAAATAGATAAAATAAAATGAAACAAAATCCTCTTGATATATATATATATATATATATATATATATATATATATATATATATATCAAGTATGTGGTGCAGTTCAATTTACATTACATGAATCATTCATACAAAAAGCAGATAGTGAAGTTAATGATATAAATGGCAAGAATCACTCTCGCAAACAATTTTTAATAAAATACATTAACCTAGAAGCCATTTTCAAAGATTTTGGTTGTGCAGTTATAAATGTTGTGTGAATGCTGTTGTAAAAAGTCTAAAGGTTATTTACACGTAAACATATTCTTAATTCTCAAATACGACCAGAACATAGTGGCCATGTTCATTCTTGATTACGTTTTTCTGTTTTCTGTTAAGGGCTTTTATATACGGTATTCATGGTCGAATGCAATATTCAGACCTGAAGATTGCCTTCAAGCGTGAAACAGACTGTCGCTGTAGATTTTTTATAAAATAACTACAACAGTGCGTGCGCGCGTATTTTTTAAAAATCACTATGGCAACCGAACCCAGATTTTATCGTAGTTACAATAGGATGTTTTTCTTTGTAATTTCCTCCTGGAGATGATCTTAGAAAAGGTCGAAAGTACTTGGGGTAAAAAAAAACCAAAAAACAAAAAAAATACTACGGCGCCTTCCTTGATGGATTTCATCTCAAAATCAAGAAACTGGTTAGTCAACTGCAAAGGATCAGTATAAAAATAAAACACATTATGTCTATATTATTTAACGAAACACACACACACACACACACACACACACACACACACACACATAAAATATGTATTATATATATATATATATATATATATATATATATATAAATCATTTCACTTCGAGCAAGGCAATAAAGCCGCTAAAACGCAAGGCGTTACTGAGTGTGAGAGAATCAAACATTATTAGGAAGAGAGAACAATATGAGAACGGGAATTAAGGAAACAGAAGATAATAATTGACAGTGCATTTAAATTTTTGTAGATTAATGTTAACTAGAAAGCAACCCGCACGAAAAAGCATTATATATATATATATATATATATATATATATATATATATATATATATATATATATTTCGTCGTGCTTCGTTTTCATTCTTGAGTTCATCTGAATAGAAAATTAATTGTTTTAACACTGTGCTTTAAAATATTGACCGAAATACATTTTGTTGATATTGTTCATAATAAAGAAGAAAGAAAGAAAAAAAAAAACAAAGAAATAAAGTAAAAAAAGAATGAAATACAATTGTGTCCAGTTGGACTGCATAGGTCTTATCCCTATCGAAGCAGAAGGCCTATGTAATAGGCAATGTATTTCTTGCTTTAATTTTATAAATAATCTTTTAAAAAACTCTACGGACTTGTATGCCACTATTTTTCAAAGAACACATTTTTATTTTAACTTTTTGTTTTCAAATGTCAATTTTAAATGATTTATTCCGTACAGTATAAGGTTTTGTAGTGGAATGTATTTTTTGAGAAAGGGCAAATTAAATTTAGCCCGACCTAAAAATCAATGGTCGACTGGTGGGTTGAGGTGAGGTGTCTGATTGGGGTAAGTGTTGAGGAAGTATGATATCAGTCAGAAGTACATAATAACACAGGGAGATACATAAACACACTAACGCATAGACATATATACAAAAGCACACACGAGATAGACAAGTTACTTAAAAAATGTATTTAAGTTATTTTGGCTTTGTCTTGACTTTTTTCTCATATGTTTGGAACTTTTTAATAATATTGTTTATTTTTATAGAATTGTTAAAATTAATATTAAAATACCAAAATGTGTTTTTTTTTATTTCCTGCTCAGAGATTTTTAAAAATTATATATTTTAGCTAGAGTAAAGGAATCATTTTAGAATCTAAGTTATACCACTTGTATATTTTCTTAAAGATTGTAATGAGTTCTACAAATATTGATGACCTAGAGTCACAACTGATATATATATATATGTGTGTGTGTGTGTGTGTGTGCGCTGTGTGTGTGTGTGTGTACCTAAATGGATGGATGAAAATTTAGATCATATCCGACGCATACATGAAATTTTGAGGATTTATCATAGAACAATCAATGTATGAAAACGCACGAAAACAAAATTATCTATATAAAATAACAGTTCGCGTCACAGGGTCCGCAACCAATTAAGGTCTAAGGGGCAGCACTTTTACTGCAGCCATAGCATCAGTTGTGTGTCTAGGATAAGAGAGCCTGACGGAGCCCACCCTTAGGTCGCTTAGTCCTCTGCTTGCTATTTAACCTACGTGGAGTCAGAGAGACTGATTCAGACCCCTCTCGATGGAGAAACGAAATGAACTCGGATTGAATTGGAACACACTAGACTCACATCCAAAACCCTCCTTTATAAATCATTTAATTTACGGAGTCAAATTAATCTCTTCTTTTCCTAAAACGATATTCTATAAAGTAATGAGCATTGTATTAACTAGTCTCTCAATTAGGCTTTTGTTCTGGTCCTCAAACAACTCAAGGAAATTGCATCTTCCCAAATTGAAAATTGTACACGTGTTATGTTGGCCCCACAGTAATATGTGACTGTCTTTCTTGTGTATGTATATGTAATTTTTATTTTTTCATTTGTTTTTTATTTTTTATTTTTTGCTTTTTCTTAACCCTCGTTCTTGGACCCCCTAACATATCTTATTTTAGCACTAACTATTCTAACCTAACTGGTAATATTACATTTTCGCCGATTCAGAAATCCGTTTTTGAGTCTAAAGAATGGACAATATTTGAGAATTTGCTTGTATTTCGTCACTAATTTCCAATTCCTAGTTGGCCTTTTCTCTGCTTGCTTGGTTGAAATATTAAATCGACATGGAATTCTGACCGTTTCTTCATCCTGTTGATTTGAATATTCTCCATTAATAGCACGCTAGCCAAGCCCACTGTTGGGGTTGGATGGTTCGTGAATGGCCGTTTGACCCCCCTCGCCCTCCCCCAGCACTGCGTTCATTATAACTTGTTGCTTGGCATTGAATAGGTAAGCCGTAAATTTTCGCTAGTGTCTTGTGAAACGTGTAGTCGTCAAGCGAACATTTTCTCTGTCCGATTGCTCCAACTATTTAAGTGTAACGTCAATCGACATCTCCAGCTGCCTTGATCTATCCTCTTCCCTTCTCCACATCCTTTCACCTTTCATTCCCATCTGCTATCGCTCCAAATCTTCTGTAACCCCCTAGCCTTGATCGATCCACTATCTTTCTCCACATCCTCTCCTTTACCACTCCTATCTGCTCTTCCTCCAAACCTTCTGTAACCCCCTGCGTACTAGTGGCTTCCAGCCTTGCTTGGGGTGATATGCTTAAAAAAATAAATAAATAAATAAATCGAGACTTCCTATTCTCATCGGTTAAAAACCGCCTACCAATCACAGAATCCATTGAATGTCTAGAACTGATATAAAAACTCTCTCAGTCCATAAAGTCGTACATGTCTGGCGGGTACCCCAATGTGAAAATATTTCAAACCCTATTAGCAGGAGTACGAAAAGGAGGAAATGAAAGCCCCAAATCTTTTCCTAGACTATTGCCCTGGGAACTTACAAGCACATGTGTTAAACGATGAGCAGTGACCACGTAAGCATTCCATACCACAGTCCAAACGAATATACTAATACAAAACAGCGATCCTGCTTTCCAAATCGAGGCTGATGTGCAAACGATTAGGTTGCGTCATATATCGATGACATAGGTATTTATATTTGCTATAAGAAACTTCCTCTACCAAGTGTTCCAAGAAATACGACTCATGGTAAAGCTTTCCAAAACAGAAACAATGAAAGTAATGATGGAATATACGCTGAAGCCATCATAAACATTAAGGATATGGAATTAATAAATATTTCAGGCACCTTGGTGTATGGATCAGTTATTTCGTCTTATAATTTACTATGGTAAGTTCAGGTAATTGAACATAGAATAGGCTGCCCTAGGGTAGTTTTGTCCAACACAGCAAGATAGGACAAAACGAAACACATTACCCTAAGAACTTGAGCCATGTTCTTAAATAGCCGTGTCAAATCTAGGCTTTCATGCGGATGTCATGCCTGCCTTTGAATGACAATCATTTCACTTGCTCGACCAACAGGGTCGGATTATTTGTAATTTTTTTTTTCTTTTAGATTTATTGCAACGAACTTTGCCAACAGATTTCTGTTAAGGTTTTGATTTTTCTTGTTTAATTAATTTGTGTTTCACTAATTTTGTTTTATTTTATTCGATGTGTTTTCTGTTTGAATTTTCTTTTATCCGTTTTTAATTTATTTTATTTTTTTCTCCTTGGCTTCAGTCAAATTTATTAATTTTTACTTTACAGTATAAATCCTAACACTAGTTTTTGTTTTATTTTTAATTTTAAATTCAATTTTCTTTTGTTGGTTATAGTTTAAATTCTTATTTTAATTTTCAGTATTTTCGTTTTTACGGCATAAATCTTTTAGGTTAAACTTTTTTTGTTAGTCAGTGAAATTGTTTTTCGTCCACAAAATTTATCTTTTTTACTATTTATTGTTAAATTCCCGTTTTTCGTTTTTCGTTCCGTCTTTCTTTGTGTTCTATTTTATTAATTTGATAAAAAGGAAAAGTTTGTCGAGGGGGAAAATATTATTGAAAGTAGGAAAATTATTTTTTCAAGATGGCTGACAAAAGACGGTTTATTGAGAAAGACTTATTTTGGACTGCCTCAAGGTCAAACACATCATATATAAATTTTAAATACCGAAAAAATGACAACAGAAAACATAGGAAACAATGATAAATTCCTGAAATTGGGCACAGTCTAAAGAAGAGAATAAGTTGACCCCACCTCTGGAAACAAATACGGAAACCGAAAATGAATATAATAATGAAACAGAAAAATTAGCGACTGACAAAGAAAACAGAACAAGTCGTATAACCGGTGTAGTGGCTGGAGTATCACCCTTTCATTGCCCCATACCATCCCAAAAATCTATAATCAATTAGGTGGTGTTTTTGAGCAAGCCAAACGGTAAGCTTATCCTATTAAAGATGACAGGGTTTTGGGAGACCGCGAGAAAAAATGTATTGAAACAAGAACAGAGTCAGTCTTTGCGGTGGACAAACATTCGGGCAAGATTTGTTGCTCCACAAAAGAGTTTAAAAGTGTTTAAATCACTGGTTTCTTTGACTCATGATATTTCATGTGGGACATTCTGATACCAACACCAGAGGAATGTTTGACCTCACGACAAGGGAACTTATGGCAAAAATTGTTTTTATAACGACAGAATACCAAGGAAAGCGTCGGGCCAGAGTAACTGTGTATGGGGTTTCTTTCCTAGTATCCGGGGAGCACATAACTGTATACTTCATGCAGTATGGGTTATGTGCTTCCCCTAGTAGAAACGAAACCTCATACACAGCTACACTCGTCTGTGTCTCCCCAACTCATACGGATGTCGACCGTATTCGGGATCATCGAATGAATGCAATCTATCTTTTCCTTAACTGCATAATATATGCTTTGCTAGGGCTAAACACAGTGTTTGAATTCAGAGTTTTCCTTCTCCTGGACCGGTTACCACACAGTCTGTCCTAGTAGTTACCTATAGCTGGGGGGGGGGGAGAAGAGATGGATTGATACCTTACCCAAAGGTATTACTTTAGTGAATGTAATGATCTGGATTTGAATTCAAACACGATTCAGAGCCGCAAAATACATTACTCCATACGTGCCTACTAGATTTAGTGGGGATTCACCATGGTAGAAGTGTGGAGAGTGGTCACCTCGCCCTTCTTGCCATGAGAAGAAGGCCTCTGGATTTCCGGCCTTAAATCCCTCACTAGCTGACACTTATTGTTCTGCCACCTTTGCAATGGGCACGCCCAAAAACTGGGTCCGGTGGCCAAAAGTCCCCCCGGTTGGGTCACATCGGAAATGTGATCCGTAAAGATAACTTCGTCTACTAGTGTGAATGTAGGGAATAGTCAAGGGGAATGGCTGGTCGTGGGTAGAGCTAGAGGAAAGCTCTGATCTGCGGAATCTCAGTCACCTGAAGCTCCCAATATGAACGACAATAACAGGCTAATCATTCCAGCAACGAAAACACACGTTTCCACCCCTGTTCTGATTTCAGCACCATCTTCGGCACAACCACCACCACAATCGCCTCAAAAGAGAGACAACAAACAAATAAGACAAGCCAGTCCATCTATAGAGATAATTAGTAACAAACGGAAAAAAACCCAAAACCAAAACAGGCATTTTATCTCGGGGAAGGTGCCCTTCGTGCCACCCCCTTACTCCAGAAGAAGTCGAAAAAGAATTACAGCAAAGCGGGAAAATCAAATGAATTTAATGTCTTTTAGCAATTAAATACGTCAAGGGTGAAGACATAGAAATGCTCACAAACCTCCCAAAAGCTCAAAACGTCTATCAACTGTCGTTTGATCCGACTTGGGGATGGGGCAGATTTGGGACTTGACAGAAGAGGCGACGAATTACATCAAGATATCACCCCCATTGGCTATTATTGAAAATGAGGAAACAGAAAATTGAAGCAATTCTCTGCTAGTGGGTGGGTGTCCCCGATTTTTTTCACTACTCCCTGTAACAGTGTTTAAAACTTACGTTTCTATGGCTCGACAAGAAAGGCCATTGGTATCCTATTTTCCGACCATGTTTAATACGGAGGAGAAAACCTGACTGACTAGTAATGACCCTCTAATTAGCTAGTGTGAATATCCAAGGTCTAAGTTCCGAGTCTCACATGCAAAACTCGTTTGCAAGCTGAGTAAGAGTGTTATTTGGATTTCCGTGAGTCGACTAAGATTTTGGTCCTTCGGGTGAAATAATAATGGCAACACTCAGTTGTAATAGGTGTTGACCATGATCACCATAGTCTATGAATATAGAATCCAGCGCAGTACGTAATCTGTTCAATGAAACAACGTTAAAGATTAACACTCACGAGTCAGACACTCTGCTGAATCTGACTATATCGCCAATACCACTAGCAGCAGCTGTTCCGTAATTCTTCAGTCTTCGATATCAGAGGTTGGCAGTGAATATTCGAAAAAAACATGGCCGCCTTTATACACGTCACGTTGAATATTTTGAGCCTTCTGATTGGTGAGTACTTCTATTGGTGAACTATAAAATGAGTCAGCTCATTTTGGTTGGCTCACTAGTATATAAGGTCTTCAAAACTCCAACAATAGGTAGGTAATTTAACTTAGCTAGAGTATGTATGCACATAGGCACGTTTATTTTTGTAACCTTCTTTCTTTAATTTAATTCCTCTTCCCCTCCTCTGTTAGATGTCAGTTTTCTGGTGGGTGAGGTTTGAATTTGGTAGTTTTCGGTTTGTCTTTAGTATTTGTTATTATTTCTGTATTTGTTTGTGATTGTGTGTGTGTTTGTTGGAGTGAGTCAGTTATCTGGTCCTGATTGAATTTCGTCTTGTTAAGTGATATTTCTGACACAGTATTGTCGGGAGCTTTTATTACAAACGCTGTTTTTTTAGTTTTGATAAATAATTTATCACATTGTAAATACACTTTGGGGGTTTGTCGTGACCAAGTAAATGTTTAAAGAAATAACAAAACAAGTGATGTAGATATATCATATATTAATCAGTATGTACAACAGAATAGTATTACACGACTAGTGAGTGTGTGTCGGTTGACCCAGAGTTCAATTTATTCGACTGTTAATATTTAACAGCCCCCCACGAGGGATGTATGTGGCACAAGGCCGAGTTTACCGTGGGTTCTCCGAGCCCGTAGGCTCGGTCGAAAATATTCCCTTATAACCCGCATAAACGGGTTCAGGGCTTCACTACCTCCCCGGACAAAACTTTGCCCTTCGGAAAAGGCTCGTCCGGGTTCCTCTCTGCTCAAGGCAGAGAGTTCGACAGATGAAAAATCTATTCGACTCTTCCCCGAAGGCATTCTCTCCTACTAATCTTATAGTAGGCGGAAGAGTTCAACATAGACTCTTTAGAGGTTTAGATATTTTAAAATTATTATTGTCATTACACCCACTCCCCTAGACAATTGTACATACGGGGACTAGTTAGGATTTCCAAGGGAGATTGTGTTTTTTATGGTCATTTTAATAAGAATGTCAAGTTAGAATTTGTTGTTTTGCTGCAAGGAATATTAACGAATATTTTGGGTCAGCTAATTTAAAGCCCGTCCTTTTAACTGCTGCAACTTTTGATCTTGTGCCGCATTTTATGTAAATATCCATGTTTGAATATCATACATGGCCCCAAATTGGTTCAGAAACATGTACACTGTCAGCTGTATACAACCATTTCATAGACCAGTGATTAAAAATGAGATTTTAGCGAGGACAATCCTTCTTTGAATCTCTTAGACTGGCGCTACATAATCGCAAATAGCAATAACTAAAAAGGATAGCATATATAACTCTAAGAGAAACCAATGACATAATTTAGGTGTTAATATTCCACACTACTTTAAATAAAAAGTTAGGAAGGAAACTCCCATGAATATTGGAAAGAGCGATAACAGCTACTGGACTTACGAAACTTGTTTTCTTGAAAAAATGTTTTAAGATAAAGATTTTATAAATTTCAACCGATAGCAGTACTGGCTACTCAGTCAATGAATGTCGAATGTTTCCTTATAAGGAAACTGTTAATATTTCAATTACCATTCATTGTCCGATGTTTAGTCGTTCTGGTGAAGTAGAAAGTGTATTATTTTCCCCCACAAATTCTCTTGAAATTAGGGTTCCTGTATTTATTTTTAGGATGGCATTTATCGTTTTTCCAATGTCGATTTCGATGTCGCGTATCCCGTCATCTTTTAACACATTTTGTAAAATATTTCAATTTCTGTACTTACTTCCTTTTGGCAAATCCAATTCTTAACTTTCATGTTGCGATATTCTTTTTGCTGACAACCATATATAAATTATTATTATTTCTTTTTACAAAAGCATCACCCTATAAATGGGATCGATATACATGGGTATATAGGGGAGTTGTTTAAGCGATTTAATTACTGATTTAACGTTGGCCACGTTAAATTCATTTGTTTATTATCCAATATCAAAATGACCGCTAACTGCATATGGACAACAAATGAGAATTTTTTTCATATTAATGTTATTGACATTGACTTACTGAGTAGATTACTGCGGCATGAGGCCCAAAAATGATGATTGGAAAATAATGGGGAAGGGAATTACCACCTTATTCTAAAATCTGTTTTTATCTAGGCTCGAGCCCCGAACATAGGCATTTATTTCAGTAACAGATATAGTAAGAGTAATGGTTCTATATAGCAGTTTCCTTATAAGGAAACATCTGGCAGTTAGTGTTGATTGAAATTTATAAATTTTTTCTCTTAAAACAACTTTTCTGAAAACTAAGTTTATCAAGTCCACTAACTGTCATCGCTCTTTCTACTAATGATGTGAGTTTCCTTCCTAAGCTTTTGTTCGAAGTAGTGTGGAATGTTAACAATAATGTCATAATCATGTCATTATTTTTGTCTTCGGGTGACATGTGCTATCCATTTTAGTTGTTGATTCTGGGGAAAGTCCTCGAGTAATGTATGTTATATGATGCAGTTCTTTGTTTGTGATTCTGTAACGCCAGTTCCCGAGGGTTAAAGAAGGACGCTTCTCCCTCAAACCTACTGGCATCAGTCACTCGTATCTATTTTAACTGTTAGTCTGAGAAAGCGATTGGATACAGCTGACAGTTTAGATACTTTTGAACGAGTTCATATAAATACATCAATCTGGCGAGGTGATTTAAGAACATAACTCGAGTTCTTCGGTCAATGTTTTGGTTTTGTAGCAATTTGCGGTATTGGGTGAAACTACCCCTGGCATAGCCTATTATATATTAAATTTCTCTAGAATAAGACTAATAATTTACTGTGAAGTTATGCATAAAAATGATATATACACTGATGTCACAACATCCAGCAACATAGGACAGGAATGATAGCTACTGTTTCGTAACTTCTGTGTATGTCAGGTGTTTATAAAGGTGTTTATAAAGAGGTAAGTTAACCATGTGTACTTGAATTCTGAAGTTAATGGACTGGGGACATATTTGACTGATTTTGCTGGAGTCTAAATTGATATGACCAGAAATTGAGTTCAGATTGTTCGTTAGAAAGCCCTTTGAAAATGTATGAAGCCATATTTTTTCCTATGGGTTAAATCGTAGGATATGTATCTGGAAATGTCATTGTTATTCTAAAATAAAAATGTTAATGCAATATTCACTCGCAAAAAAAAAGAAGAATTATTGTGACAATCGAAAATACGTTTTAGCTTTGAATAACCCACCAGGGTTGATAATCCGTAAAAAAACAAATCAAACAACTTCTCCCTTTTTTAAAATATATTATGTGAATATAGGCAGTTATGTGCCATACGTGATACACGCTTAGGCGATCATGTATCTTTCGATACATAACTGACGATGCAAATTTTTCCCGCTATAGGTTGCCATTTCTTTCTGCGGTAAACCCGGTCTGTCCTGATATTTACCCATAGCTTTAAGAAGAGAATTCATACCTTTCCCAAGGGTATTAGCACGTTGGAGTAATGGATAGCGGCTCGGATTGAGGAATTCCAGTCGAATCCATTACATTCACTTACGGGCTAATACACTTCGCAAAGGTATGAATACTCTTCTTCTCCCCCAGCTATGGGTAAATAGGAGGACAGACTGTGTTCTATAGCCCTGGATGGCAACTGGTTTACCGCAGAAAGAAATGGCAACCTACTGCGGGAAAAAAATCTGACTCGTCAGTCATGTATCGAAAGATACATGATCGCCTAAGCGTGTTTTCACGCATGGCACATAACTGACTGATGTGAATATATGCCTGTAAATATTCATTTTTAATGCCATAGTAGATCGATCTTTGCTTATAGGGATATATACTGATGACGATCGTTCATCGCCGATAGTTTTCAATGTGCTTGTGGGAGACGGAACTGGGCTTTGTATTAAGGAAGAAGGCCGTCTCAATGTGTTTTGCTTTTGTCTGGATAAGGATGAAAGACAGGATGCATTGTGAAAAAGAAAAAGAAGCTATTGGAGAGAGAAAGACGTTTTGTTGGGGAAACGCTGGATGGTGTCATTCATTTAGTGATGATATATATATATATATATATATATATATATATATATATATATATATATATATATATATATATATATATATAATCATGACAATGCGCCTTAGAATATAAAGAAAACTTAGCAACCAAATTCGACAGATCCAAATCCCATTGAACAATTATGACATGTGTTAGATTCAGCAGAGTATCTTCCATGTAACTTACAACATTGAAAAAAACATTGTTAACATCTTGGCACCAGATCCAGAGGAAATCTTTAGAGACAAATTTTTGTCATAAAGTGCTCGATATCAAAAGTTAGGAATTATAGAATTAATTTGGAGTTTATCAGTCATGCCTACTACGTAGTTTCGTGAGCACATCAAGATAACATTTTTTCTTCTCACAAGAAAGCAAGCCCTGAAGAGTGAATATGTTACCTTGATGTACTCACGAAACTATGTAGTAGGCATACTGAACCAACACAACTCAGCTAAGTGATAAACTTCTTCAAATTAATTCTCTCTCTCTCTCTCTCTCTGTATATATATATATATATATATATATATATATATATATATATATATATGTATATGTATATATATTACTATAAAAGTTATATTTAATAGGTACACATATTTCAGTCAGGATCCCATTAAATTTAATGTGATTTTATTTTCGCTGTATTAATATAATATTTTATAATATATATATATATATATATATATATATATATATATATATATATATATATATATATATACATATATATTCTACAGTTCGCTTACCATTTAAACATTCTTGTGGTGAGGTTGTTTATATTAAGATGCATAAGTCAGGCCTGTGCGTTCGCTCATTTTGTTTAAGATGGATGGTTGTGAGTAACATTTTTTTTCTTTTTGCTACTCACTTGGAGCATTTAAATCTTTTATTCGATCATTACTTTTAGTTGGAGGGTGTGAGTAACCTTTTTTCTTTTTGGTACTCACATGGAACATTTACCTTTTTGTCGTGAATTAGTTATGAAAGCAGAGACTTTAGAATTCCTTGGTAATATTTTATTTCGCGAAACCGATATTTCTTTTTCGCTCCATCAGACCAAACGGTTTCAACAATAAATAAATTATATATATATATAAAAAGTGGAGATTTAAGTCAACACCCAGAGGCAACAGTCTGTTTCATTTTGAACGCAATCGTCAATCGTCAGGCCTGATGTTTTTGTTTAACATGAATCAGACTGTTGCCTCTGGGTGTTGACTTCAAGGTCCACATTTATATCCACGTTTATACGCTGTATCCCTGGAATCCAGCACGTTAACCCATAAATGTAGCATATCTTAAAACTATATATTATCATATATATATATATATATATATATATATATATATATATATATATATATATATATATACATATATGTATATATATATATATATATGTCGAGCATATATATATATATATATATATATATATATATATATATATATATATATCGAGCATATATATATATATCGAGCATATATATATATATATATATATCTGTGTGTGTGTGTGTGTGTGTGTGTGTGTGTGTGTGTGTGTGTAAGAAATGACCAAGTAAAACTTATCTATATCAAAGCGTTTTCTTTCTGTGTCTGCTGTCAATACTACATATATTATGTTGTTAGGATTTTGGCCGCTAATAATGTATGTTTTATGAATCTCTGAGAATCACTTCATTTTAAAGGTTGAACAAGTCCGGTTAGAAGACATCTTCTTGTCTTACGCCTCTAAAAACTATAAAACTAATATTTTAACTTTTCTACATTACAAACATAATAAACAAACGCGTAATAAATCAAATATTAGGTCCGGTACTAAAATTAATATTATTTATTAATATGATATTCCTTGAAGGTAACCATACGCAGTTGTCCCCAATTTTCGACTTAGGCTTCTTTTTTCATCTATTCTTTTTTTCATCTATTCTTTTTTTCATCTATTCTTTTTTTCATCTATTCTTTTTTTCATCTATTCTTTTTTCATCTATTCTTTTTTTCATCTATTCTTTTTTCATCTATTCTTTTTTCATCTATTCTTTTTTTCATCTATTCTTTTTTCATCTATTCTTTTTTCATCTATTCTTTTTTCATCTATTCTTTTTTTCATCTATTCTTTTTTCATCTATTCTTTTTTCATCTATTCTTTTTTTCATCTATTCTTTTTTTCATCTCTTCTTTTTTTCATCTATTCTTTTTTCATCTATTCTTTTTTTCATCTCTTCTTTTTTCATCTATTCTTTTTTCATCTATTCTTTTTTTCATCTATTCTTTTCCCGCTCATAACCATCATGAGAATTGTTTCATTTTGAACGCAAAAACTGCAAATCAGTGAGATTTCTCATCTTCAGAAACATTACAAATGTCTTTTATCAGTCCTCCCCAAATCTCCTTGTCTCGTGTTAACTCATAAAAGAGCAGTGCGTCATCCAAGCTCTCTAAATTTTTACGGGGAATAATAGCATTTTATTGATAGTTCTTTTAATTTCGTTGTTCAATGTGTATACTATGGTTATTCGCTTAATCTTTATCAATGTTATTCTTCAATTTGGTATTGATGACAAAACCATTTCATAATATTTATTGGTTCCAAGGCTATTAATTTGCGCTATCAAACTCCGATCTTAATATCAAGTCATTCTTTGGTTTTGTTATTTTGGAAACAAAATGTATCAATGGTATCACTATCAATGTCTCGAGCCAATTACTCCTGTTTTTCTTTTTTTCACAAGTCGTCTCACATTAAATGTCCCGATGGAAATATATTTGTCGGCAATTGAAGACATTTACAAACTTTTAAATACGAAGATGTCAAGGTTTAACGGTTGAAAACCGGAGAAGTCATTACTTTCCCCGCCAAAATAAATAAAAGGTTATGCATTCAAATTTGAATTGGAGAACACTCTAAAATATTCGGTATTTACAAAAGGGAAGATAAAGTATGGCGGCAGCGACGTGACATATTTTTTTGTTATTATAAATGAAAGTGAATTAATGTTGTTGTTATTTATTTTATATTTATTTTATATTTTTTGTTAAAGTCCTCATGAGTTTTCTTTTCGTTTTTATTTATATTGTTGTACACAAGTATTGTTGGCCTGAGAAAAGAGCATTTCTTTCTTGAAAGAAGATATCTGACAAAATCTAGGGTCTGTGTTTATGTTCGGGCAAGAATCAGTTCGTAGATTATCGAGAAATTTTCTTCTTAACAAATATTTTCTCTTATAATACGGACAGCATTTTTGAGATTTTAATTGTGCTTGAAATTATTTCTGTGTATAACATAAATAAATGTGTAAAAATCGATTAAATAAATTTTTTAAAGTTTTGATCCTTGTAATGAGTAGACAACCATAAATATGAATGCTGGTCGTTATTTTAAGAAGTAAGGGGGTACAATGAAAAGATTTGAAATTGGCAACTTTTTTCCCATTTCATTGAAACAGACATTAAACAATTTTATCTTCTCTTCTGTCTTTCATTTTCTTTCTGAAACCAGGTAGCATCTTTGATATGCCTTGCCTTCTCACACGATCAAAACAGAATAATCCATTATTTAAGAGGTATTAGCAGGAGACGTTAAACACTTCTGTCTGTCTTCACTGAAGCCAAGTAGCGTCTCTCTTATGTTTTTTTGTCTTTACACGCGATCAAAACGGAATAATCCATTATTTATGAGGTATTGACGGGGCGTAACGGTCGTGCGAACTAATACACGGAAGGTTTAAGCACAGTTATTATTATTAACTTGTTTGATATTGCTGATTTTGTTTACTTTTCTTTTAGCGTTGTTTATGAAATAATAAGGTTTGGTTTGTTTTGGTTTGTTTTACGGCATATCAACACCTCAATGGGTTATTTAATGCCGACAATTTTTATTGCTGCTAATATTTTGTTTTGTCAAAAATCTATTTCTGGTAATATTTTTGTTTGTTTTGTTTTGTTTTGTTTTGTAGCATATCAACACCTCAATGGGTTATTTAATGCTGACAAGATTTTTTATTTCTAGTAATATTTTCTTTTTTCAAATATTTATTACTGATACTAATTTAAAAAAAGGTATTTCTGGTATTTAAATCTATTTTTACACTTTCATAGTGTTTTGAGTCAGGTTATGGGGGGTCAACTATTTGCCCAAAGCTGGGACACTAACAGGTGCTACAACTCCGGGTCAGGGTGGACCAGGGAACACCAGCGATTAAGAGGTGGTTCCACGTTCCTCAAAACTTCCTGATCAGTGGCCTTACTGCTGGACGTAGTTTATCGTATTACCCAAGACGCGGATGCAGTTTATCATCATCCCCAGGACGCGAATAATAAGGATATTGGAGGATTTTAAAAGTAAATTCAATATACATTTATTTCACATGTAAATATTGGAGGCTGCATTTTCTCAGTATTCTTAAATAAAATCCTACAATTATGTCTGATTTTATTCTACTAGAGTGGTGAGAATAAAAGTTTATGTGGTCACTTTTGTTGATATATTTTCTGTAAGCTTTTAGTTAGAGGTTCTCATTGGTTCTATTTAGCATAATATCTAGGAAAGGGGCTAATGCGTTATTAGATTCTGTTTTGAAAATCAAATCGTGTGAGTTCAACACTATTAAGTCTATTTACAAGGTCAGTTAAAATTGTGTTATCATGATATATTAATAAAGTACCATCTATGTATCGGAAGTAAAAAAAAAAATTAGTGCTAAACTATTTTTGGAGGGATCGGTCTCTAGAAGATAAAACTCAGGGAAGTGGGGAGATCCATTGGTAAACCAAAATTTTGTATATAAAAGTTGTCGAAGATAAAAAACAAAAAACAAAACATAGATTAGTAATTAATTGGTACAGTTTTATCACCTTTATGTGTGTATGTGTGTGTGTGTGGTGGGAGAGAAACAATTTTGGTTTTGATTACGTTAAGCGTGTTTTTAGTCGAGTTAGATTGTTGTTTTATAAATTTCTTTTTATCATCATGCTAAGACCATTTGACTTTCCTACTCTTGACATAGATAAATAGAGCTGGGTATGAGAAACGCTTTTGAATCATTTTCTAATAATAATAATAATAATAATAATAATAATAACAATAATAATAAAAGATCTTCCAAAAGCTATCAAAATACAAGGACCTAGAAATCGAAATCTCAAAAATGTGGCACATGGGAACATCAAAAATTCCTGTTGTAGTTGGAGCCCACGGATTGGTTGGAAAAGACTCCAGTAGACTAATTGAAGGAATTCCTGGAAGTCCACGCCTTAAAGATTTTATATCTAAAGATTTAATATCTAAACTATCCAGGTATTTTACAGTTACGTTTTTAATCTATTAATAAGAACTCCTGACTTAACATCAGGAAGAGACAGCTGGAATTTCTGGGACTTTTCTGTAGAACTTGGAAAAACTCCGATCTTAATATCAAGTCATTCTTTGATTTACTTATTTTGGAGACAAAATGTATCAGTGTTATCACTATCAATGTCTCGGGCCAATAATTCCTGGGAATTTTCTGGAGGACGTGGAAAATCTGATATTCACATGACACATAGAGGGAAAGACAGACAAGGGAAAGCATCACGTGACATATTTAACGGGCTTAAGCAAGTCCATAGCAGAATAGGGCCTTGGAGAAATAAATAAAAAAAGACAATACTTAAGAGGTACAAGGGACAGGAAGAAGTGGAGACCCATGATCGTCTACGTTCTGAAAGGACACGGCACATAAAAGAAGAGTTTTTGTATGATTGAGGAACTAACAGTATCGAGTAATGGGTTTAAAATGGTGGCTAATTCTCTGTGTAGAATTTATGTGAACACGGCGCTGTTATTTCTGTTAAACATTGTTCTCATCGCAATACGTGTACACGGAAATTGTAAGTTAAACATAGAAATAAATTCAACTACAATTTCGATCTCAAAAATGCTGTCCGTATAAAGACAGAAAATAACTGAAACAAAATGTCCTCCAAGGCCAACATACTGATGTACAGCTACACGAAAAAAATAACCACCCAAAAACAATAGAAAAGAAAACGCTTAACTCGTGGTCTTAAATAAAAATATGAATTAAATGAATAAAAATTAATCATAACAACAACAAGAACAGCAATAATTCACTTTCGTTTAATATACCATAAATTTACGTCATTTAGCGTATTCCATAATTTGTCTTTGTTTTCGTTTCCGGCGAGAGATTTTTGAATATAACAAATTTGTTAATATAACGTTATTTTCCTCGACATGGATTTTTCTGTGTATAAATAAAATAGAATTCTACACTTGTCTTAATAAAGTTACTCAAGTAAACGAAACGCGTTGGCATAAAAGACTCTCATCGTGTTATTTCCCATAATATATATATATATATATATATATATATATATATATATATATATATATATATATATATATATATATATATATATATATATAAGCTTATTCCCCATATGAAGTGATTTGGGATTTCATTGAGTATTAATCATTTGCTCTGTAATAATAAATACATTGAGCTCTTTTTGTGAATCAATTTTAATATTTTATATTACTAGGATCCACTTGGATTATATACCAACAGATTTATTACCTTTACCTTATATATATGAAATTGTCAGGCTTAATCCATTTCGTAATATATTGTCAATGTTTACATTAAGGTACATTTCGGGAGCAGATGTAATCTTTTGGGGAGTTCTTCGAAGATTTATTGTTTAAAAACAGTAATTTGAACTTTACTAACCAGACACTTCTATACAGCTGAGTGGTATAGTACGTTAGATCAGTTGACGTTTCCGTATAGGACACAGGTTCGGTTCCTGTCGGAGATCGCATAATTTCTACGAAATTTCTAGAACATTCAGGCAGGTAATACTGTTTATCTAAAAAACAGAGCATTTACTTAAATAAATTGTATCAATTAAAATAACGTATAAACAGAAAATATATTAAATAATTGTTGGACTTAATGCATTTCATAATATATATATATATATATATATATATATATATATATATATATATATATATATATATATATATATATATATATATATATAAGTATAGGATTGGTATATACGGAATAAATTCCAATATTCAACATCATCACTTGATAAGACACCAGAAGTGTTGAAACAAAATGGCTATTTTTGTAATGATTTTATAACAATATTTAGGTTATAATATTTAAATAAATAATTATATATATATATATATATATATATATATATATATATATATATATATATATATATATATATATATATATATATATATATATATATATATATATATATATATGTATGTATGTATATATATGGTTCGTTAGCAATGCATCTTGATGCTGGTTAATTATACTCTCAGTTAAGCTTTCTTCTCTGTAGACTTCGGACATATACATATGCGCAGAAAGCCGAGACGCAATGAGTAAAATGCTAACAAACAACACTATGAAATAGGTACAAGCAATTGCATTTGGATCCACAATTATTTCTCCTCAGTAGCCTCTAGAATAATTTGAAACATAACCATTGCCGATTACTCAATAGACTTTGCTACACATAATGCACCATTGGACAGCATATATAAATAGTCGAGCCAAAACACAACATACAAAACATACAGACTGTCGCCGCCCGGCGTTGACCGCAGTGTCCATATATATATATATATATATATATATATATATATATATATATATATATATATGAGTGAACATTGAAGTCAACACTCAAAGGCGACAGGCTGTTTCATGCTGGACTCATTCGTCAGGCCGCGAATGCTGGATTTTTCCTCGGCTATTTATATATATGGGTCAGTGGTGCATTGTGGGTAATCTATTCTGGCGGTTATTTTTGCGGGAGTGGCTTATTGTTTATTTATTTATTTGGGTTAATTTATTTTACTTGTTTTTCACTTTCATTTTGTATTATTTATCCTTTTCGGTTTTTGATGCTTTATTAACGCTGTAAAAAATTTGTGGAGGGATTTGCTTAGGTCGCTTATTTTATAGTTTGTTTTGGTCTGGGAAGATAATTAAAGCTATTTATTCGTCCAATGTTTAGATTGCTTGCCGTAGTATTTCTGTAATTTTGGCGGGTTGGAGGGAATTTATTTATTTGGAATTATTATTTTTACTTGTTTTTGCTTATTTATGCTTATTTTTATTAGTTCTAACGGTTGTTTTAGCGGGGGCGATTTGTTAATTTGTTCATTTATTTATTACAGAGCAAACAATAAAATCCCAAATCATCTCATATTGGCAATAAGCTTATTTCGGCAGACCAAATATAGGTCGTCTGTCTTATCAATCCCGACTTGGACTGAGTTCAGAAATAGAAATAGAAAAAAAAAAACCGCTCGAAAAATAAAACAATTTATTCATTTCAGTGTCAGACGAAAGGCACGAGACTGGGGTCAGGATATCTATCTATCTATCTATCTATCTATCTATATATTATATATATATAAATATAAAAGTGAACATAGAAGTCAACACTTAGAGGCGACAGTCTGTTTCATGCTAGATGCAATCGTCGGTCCACGAGTGCTGTTATTTTTCTCGGCTATTTATATATACGGGTCAGTGGTGCATTGTGGGTAGTCATTTTTGGCAGATATTTTACCGGAAGTCGTTTATTTGTTTATTTATTTATTTGTGGCAAATTATTTTGCTTGTTTTTATTTAATTTTATTTTTGTTTTTTATCCTTTATATTATTTATTTATTTATTTTTATTTTGATCGGTGTTTTTATTAACGTAGTAAATATATATATATATATATATATATATATATATATATATATATATATATATATATATATATATATATATTAGCAGATGTTAGTTCACAGACTCAAATAGAAGGTTGACTGGAGGTGTAAAAAATCCATTTTTCTTGTAAAGAAAGCTTGAGGATTGTTTGATTTGAAATTAAACATTCAAATTTAGAATTTTGCTTGGGCACAAAAAATGAATTATCATGGAATGGACAAGTAATACGCAACTATCTCGGCTGCCAAGCAGGTTTGACAGTCACCGTATATAAACTCTTTCCCAGCACTACTTAGAGTTTAGTGGAAGAAATAAATAGAGACAGAAAGAGATATAAAGAGAGAGGGAGGGAAAGAAAAGAGAAAATGAAAGATAGACAACAAGTGAAGGGAGAGAGAGAGAGAGAGAGAAAGAGAGAGAGAGATTAGGGAGGAAAGGCCCCGAATTGAAAGCGGTTAGGAGGCAGAAGAGAAAAATGTTTACGTAGAGAAACCAGTACATTAAGCAAATAAATAAATGAATTAGATTTTTTTCAGAAGACTAGAATGAAAAATTGAGAGATAAAGGAGAATTGAATAGATTGAGAGATAAACCCCCACCCCGAATGAATGAAGAAAAACAAAATAAAAAAAAGGATAAAGTATAAAATAAATCAGATAGAGAGAGGGAGAGGGAGATGGTGGGGGGGGGGGAAGTTTGGAGGGGGAGAGGAGAAAAAGTAAAAGTAATTGAAATGATATTAGATTTGAAGAGAGAAAATGGCAGCCTTTGAGGAATTTTGTGCGTATCGGAAAATAATAGCATGTTGGGAATTATCTGACAACAATGGCAAATCTGTTGATAGCATTGATAAATTGGCATTAACATGTTCCTGTCGAAAATCTCTTTCCCTCCACACACACACACACACACACACACACACAAGCAGAGGCATAGACATACCCACAGAGGGGTGTGTACCGAAGCAAACATGTACAAACTCTTCACACAGTCCTACCATAAGTGCATGCAAATATACAAAAAGCCATTAGCAGAAATCATCAGGCCAAGCACACGTTCCATGTAGAAAAAATATAGAAAAAATAGATTAAATCATAAAATGATATTAGATAATGTTGACATCAGTGAAATAAATAAATAAATAAATAAATCTATCTATCTATCTATCTCAGTTTTTCATATATAGCTCTGCCTTTTCATATCTAGGTCAGTTTCTCATATCTATCTATCTATCTATCTATCTATCTATCTATCTATCTATTCTCATTGTACTCATAACTATCTATTTATGTATCTCATGCAATCTCTTTATATCTATCTATCTATCTATCTATCTATCTATCTATCTATCTATCTATCTCAGTTTGATCATTATCTATCTCTCTATCTATTCCAGACTATTTCTGTTTTTTAATCGAGCTCAACCCAAGTAAGGTAGTAAAGCCACTAAGACACAAGGGGTTACTGGGTGTGGCTGAATTAGAAACAGAAACATTACTCAGAAGCGAGAACAAAAGAAGACATTGCATTTAAATTTTCGAAAATTAAAGTTGGCTGAAAAGTAGGAAGGGAGTTCCCACAAGTGAGAGGTGCGACAAATGAAACAGTTAGCATAGAATTTACGGTTACATCTAGCCAACTCAACTGAAAATTGATGAGACCTCATCGCCAGTCTAATAAAATTCAAAAAGTCGAGCTAATAGATGATTGGAATGAAATATCAATAAATACTACAGAGTGATTTGAAATTCCAAGAGGAGAGTGTTGCGAAGCTTGACAAGAGCGAGGTGAAGAAGTGGTAAGAAATCAAATAGAGAAGCCTCTTGCTCGGATTTGCTAGGAAAACAGGTAGGTGATCTACAATTTGAGTAAGGAATTAGGCAATGGAAAAATGTCTAACTAAATCCCAGTCTATTCATATCTATCTATCTATCTATCTATCTATCTATCTATCTATCTATCTATCTATCTATCTATCTATCTATCTATCTATCTATCTCAGTCTATTCATATCTGTCAGTCTATATCTATCTATCTATCTATCTCAGTCTATTCATATCTATCTATCTATCTATCTATCTCAGTCTATTCATATCTATCAGCCTATTTATATCTATCTATCTATCTATCTCAGTCTATTCATATCTATCAGCCTATTTATATCTATCTATCTATCTATCTATCTATCTATCTATCTATCTATCTATCTATCTATCTCAGTCTATTCATATCTGTCAGCCTATATCTATCTATCTATCTATCTATCTATCTATCTATCTATCTATCTATCTATCTATCTATCTCAGTCTATTCCTATCTGTCAGCCTATATCTATCTATCTATCTATATATCTATATATCTATCTATCTATCTATCTATCTATCTATCTATCTCAGTCTATTCATATCTGTCAGCCTATAACTATCTATCTATCTATTTATCTATCTATCTATCTATCTATCTATCTATCTATCTATCTATCTATCTATCTATCTCAGTCTATTCATATCTACCAGTCTATTCATATCTATCTATCTATCTATCTATCTATCTATCTATCTATCTATCTATCTATCTATCTATCTTTCTCAGTCTATTCATATCTACCAGTCTATTCATATCTATCTATCTATCTATCTATCTATCTATCTATCTATCTATCTATCTATCTATCTATCTATCTATCTATCTATCTATCTCGATTTGTTCATCTGTTTATATGCATACATTCGCCTTGATGACAATAAAATACCTAAACATATGGTCTATGGCGAGTTACTGTACAGTGCATTATAAACCAAGCAATCGCCCCGAGACTGCCTTGTCCATTAGCGAGGAACCGTTGCTAGTGATCAATATTGGTGGAAACGTACAATTCAAGAAGGTTCTAAGGTCTTCCAAGAACATTGCAAATTGTTTGGCAAAGGTCAAGCGTCCATCAATTGACATGTGACAAATATGGTAGAGTATGACTCTCGAATGTTGGCGTCGTCAACCACGAGAAGAGAGTCGTGTTTGCAGACCTTTCACAAATGACGATTAGTACTACATTGAGAAATGTGGGAGTGTCATCAAACCTACAGAAGCCGCTCCGATATCACTTGTCGCATGAAAACCTACGAGAAACTGTAACATAATTTACAAAACTTAGTTTGACACATCTGAAGTAGGATTTGCAAGTTACTTGCAGACTTCAAGAGCAATTCTCGTTCTCAGGAGAACCAAAATCATTGATCAAATTTGTCATAATCGTTTAACGTGTTGACAGCCATCATGTCTCCATGAATGTATCTCGGTTTGTTTTTATCTATCTATCTATCTATCTATCTATCTATCTATCTATCTATCTATCTATCTATCTATCTATCTATCTATCTCAGGACCCTTTAATGTTCCCCATGGCTCACCGGATATTTAATTATCACTTGAAATCCCTCCCTTAGGAATTATTCCTTTTTTCTCAAATTCTTTCATTGAGAAAGTGATTTCATGCCTCAAGTCACCTGGATTGTTTTAACATTTCCCATGATCTATCTATCTATCTATCTATCTATCTATCTATCTATCTATCTATCTATCTATCTATCTATCTATCTTGACCTTTCTCTTACCTGGTAGCTGAGATAGTTGTGTTTTTTGAACCGGGGTCAGCAATCAGCAAACAAACAGAAAGCGATTTCGATTATTCGATGCAGGCAGACACGAGTACTTCGCTTTGGATATTGGCGCTATATTATCTTCATCGACTTTTGATCTTGAATTTGGGTTGTTAATGGATCACGTTTCGCTTTATCTCCGTTTTTCTTTATTTTTGTTCTTCTTCCTCACATTTTTTCTTCTTCTTCACGTTTTTTCTTCTTCTTCCACACATTTTTTCTTCTTCTTCCTCACATCTTTCTTCTTCGTCTTCTTCTTCTTCATCACATTTTTTCTTCTTCTTCTTCACCTTCTTTCTTCTTCTTCTTCTTCATATTTTTCTTCTTCTTCCTCCTCACATTTTTCTTCTTCCTCACATTTTTTCTATTTCTTCAAAATTTTTCTTCTTCTCCTTTTTCACATTTTTTCTTTTTCTTCCTTCATTTTTCTCCCCACCCACCATTTTTCTCCTTTTTTTCTTCATTTTTCTTTTTCTTTCCTTTTTTTCCTATATTCTTCCTTTTTTTTCCTCTCTTACAACATCTTCTTATCTCTCCCCTTTTTTGATCAGTATTTTCTTACGTTCTTTTGCGTTCATTTCTCATCGTCCATGTCCCTTCAGGACGTAGGTGAACATGGCTCTCCACTATTTACTATTTATCTTTAATGCCTTTAATTGTTTTTCTCCTACACTGTTTCCCCACCAAGGTTAGAGAGACCGGTCTACC
>OZ038496.1:101264751-101312251 GCA_964036315.1 Acanthosepion esculentum
GTGTTGAGTCATTTACTAAAATTAGGTTAAACACTAGGTCAAAATAGTGGTACATACAGTGAGGTATAATCTTACTAAATTAGCGACTTGCTCGGCGATATTAGCTCGTTCACCAACTCAGTATGGTAGGCAACTTATAGTTAGTTACTAAATTAAACTCTGTCTAACGTAGAAGAAGGAAAACCTAGAAAATTGGTATTTATTATCATCAACTAAACGACCTTGTTAACCATAACACAATGGTGTGTGACCATGAGTGGATATATGTGTGTGCGCTTTAGAAGATATATATGTGACTTTTTTCTAAGCTTATGAGTTTGGAGTAGTTTCTACTTGCTTATTTCATTTTAGTCTGGTTCAAAATCACAATAATGAAGAAAACGCTCGGGATCTCGACTTAACTGACAATCGCTTGGAAAGCGTACATGCTGTTTACCGCTCTGTAGTATATGGTAGGCTCGTTTCATTATAGCTTTTTCTTAGACAAAATCTGGGTAAATATTAATGAAGAATACTCGTCTGGCACAAGGCTAGAATATTGGAGAACTTAATGCAAAATGAACTTACTAGTAATGCTTAGCGAATCTATACGTTGGCATGAGTTACGTGTCAATATATACATTCCATTTTGCAGCCATACGAACTGTTGGTAAATATATGATTCCATATGCAGGTACATGCATCCACATATATATTGTTTAAAATTTGCTCCATTGTGTGGACATATGGATCATCACTGTATAGCCACTGTGAGTTTCAAGCTTCTAGTCGATCTTCATACCAAGAAGATCGTATTGGTGACTGAAACTGTCGCTATGCAGTGTCGATTACTATGTCCATACTCTGTGTGCGTATATATATATATATATATATATATATATATATATATATATATATATATATATATATATATATATATATATATATACGTTTCATTAAATACTACAGACAAGGTACTGCGATTAAACTTTTTATTTAATTTTTTTTGTGTTCGAAGAAGTGTTTTCTTTTTTGGACACAGAGTGTGTAGAAACTGTCCAAATGTTATACATATATGTATATATATATATACATATATATATGCATATATCAAATATGTGGACATGTTATGCCGCCACACATTTTTCCAAAGGTCTTAGAGTAAGTGCTGCTGCTTGAGGTTCTAGAAACAGTTGTCAAGTCCTGGATTGACAACATATGCAACGGCAGGCCTTACATATTCCAGCAAGACTCGGCTCCATCCCACAAGGCTCTGCGAACACAAGAATGAATGGCTGACCATTTGTACGACCACATCACACCCAACATTTGGCCTCCTAACTCTCCAGATCTCAATCCACTAGACTATTATGTGTGGAGCGTTGTTGAGAAGCAGATTAATAAACAGCCTCATAACACCAAATACTCTCTTAAAGCTGCAATAGTTCGAGAAATGTCTGACATAAATAAGGACCAATTAACCAGAGCTTGCAGCCTATTTCGACCTCGTGTAGAGGCAGCTATTGATGCTAGTGGTGATTTTATTGAATAAAAGTAAATAATAGATAAATTTAATGTTTACTTGTTTGTAATCAAATATAATTATATTCAGTTGTTTAGCAAGTTTTTTTTACTAATCCATAAAATCTGTCCTCAGATACTAGCCGCACCCTGTAGATATGAATAAACTGAGATAATTAGGTTTATAGAGGGATTTTAGAAAATTTGTTGTGGAAAATGTATTCATTCAGGATACGTAAATACCTATTTAAACCGATAATTTGAGAATTTATTTAGAAAATGTATTCTAACACACACAAATTTAAACACAGGCGCACACTTAGACATATATATATATATATATATATATATATATATATATATATATATATATGTATGTATGTATGTATATATATATATATGTGTGTGTGTGTGTGTGTGTTATATAATGATACTCCAAGTAAAGCAAAAACCACGACTTTAATTACAAATTATTAAGATAATACACCTACTGCAGCGGCAAAGAACCTAAAAAAGAAAGCAAGGAAAATGCAATGGATCAAACGCAGAAACGATGGCAAGTTAAGCCTCTTCATGTTCAATACTCAATGAATGCTAATTTACAAATGAAGGTCTAATGACTATTAATTTACAAATGAAGGATAAATGAAGGTTAATTTACAAATGAAGGCCCAATGAATGCTAATTACAAATGAAGGCACAATGAATGCTAAATTACAAATGAAGGCCTAATTACTTAATTTTTAAATGAAGGCTTAATGAAGGTTAATTTAAAAATGAAGGCCCAATGAATGCTAATTTACAAATGAAAGCCTAATGAACATTCATTTGTAAATGAAGGCACAATTAATGCTAATTTACAAATGAAGATGTAATGATTATTAATTTATAAATGAAGGCCTAATGAAGGTTAATTTACAAATGAAGGCCCAATGAATGGTAATTTACAAATGAAGACCTAAAGTAATGTCCAATTTAGAAACAATCTGAATCATTTTTTTCCTTGTTTATATTTTTTTCTTACGGACGAAAATGTTGACTGAAAAACTATAAACTATATAAACCGTTAATGAAATTTAAATTGTTAAATTATTTTAAACTGAATTAACTGAATCTGCCTTACGTGACATTATTTCTATTATATATATATATATATATATATATATATATATATATATATATATATATATATATATATATATATATATATATTAGTAGATGGATTAAATCCGACAGATTTTTTATTTATTTGTTTAAACGTTATTTTTAATGGATACTCTTACTTGAACAGATTCTCTGTTTTATTATTAAATCATATTTATTTATTTACATCTACCAGCGTGAATATTTGCGACAATATGCATCCTTACGGCAGAACTCGAACCTGCGTCTATTAGGGGAACCCGTCATTAGATGTGACGTGACTTGATCTCATAGCCAGAGAGGACCTCCTGATCAAACAAAGCCCGAATAGTGCGTTTGAACACACCTATTTCCAGATCCCCGAAATATACATATCAGCTCTATTTCGTATCGTAACGTAAACAAAAACATTTTTGGGCGGGAAATGGATTAAATCCCACTTATCTTTAATTTATTTTTCTAAACGTTATTTTTTACTGGATATTTGAGTAAATACTCTGTTTTTATCTCAGTAAACAGTATATTTATTTATTTATATCTTCCGGCCTGAATATTCGAGTAATGTTGTTAGAGAAATATGCGTTCTCCGGGAGGATTCGAACTTGCGTCCTATTGGGAAAACCGTCACTAGATAAATGAAGAATATGTTGGATTTAATACATTTCATAAAAAAAATATATTTGTTTGCGTTAGGATACGCTACAGAGAAGTCACGGTAAAAGATTATAGAAAGAGCAATTTTAAATAAATGATAATAATTTTCTTCCACACTAGATTTTTTTATGATCGTCGGTGGGAATCAATCGACACTAAATCTCCTTAAAGATGGGGACACGTCGAAGTGATGTAATCGTTATCTTGTTAGATCTATTTCGACTGTGTAGTGGGTTCGGTCCTCACTGGGTGCTTCCATACTTCTGGCCTAGTGCCACATCTATGCTACACTTAAGAAATCGATATCTCATTAAAGATGATCTCTCTTACTAAATCTCCTTAAAGATTAACTTTTTAAAAAAAAATCTCCGTAAATATTATCACTGTTATTACATCTCCTTAAAGATTATCCCATTTATTAAATCTCCTTAAAGATCATAACTTTTATTAAATCTTCTTAAATATTATCTGTTATACATCACATTGAATATTACCCCTTTATTAGATCAACTTAAAGATTATCCCTTTTATCACATCTCCTTAAAGAAAATCCCTTTTATTAAATCTCCTTAAAGATTATCCTTTTTATAACATCTCCTTAAAGATTATCCCTTTTATTAAATCTCCTTAAAGATTGTCGCTTTTCTCATATCACCTTAAATATTATTTCTGCTATTACATATCCTTACAGATTATCTCTGTTATTACATCTTAAAGATTATCCCTTTTATAACATCTCCTTAAAGATTATCACTTTTATTAAATCTCTTTAAAGATTATCCCTTCTATTAAATCGCCTTAAAGATTATCGCTTTTATTAAATCGCCTTAAAGATTATCGCTTTTATTAAATCTCCGTAAAGATTGTCGCTTTTCTCATATCTCCTTAAATATTATTTCTGCTATTACATCTCCTTACAGATTATCTCTGTTATTACATCTCCTTAAATATTATCCCTTTTATTAAATCTCTTTAAAGATTATCCCTTTTATTAAATCTCCGTAAAGATTATCCCTTTTATTAAATCTCCTTAAAGATTATCGCTGTTATTAAATCACCTGAAAAATTATTCGTTTTATTATATCTCATTAAAGATTTTTCCGTTTTATTAAATCTACGTAAAGATTATCCCTTTTATTAAATCTCTTTAAAGATTGTCGCTTTTATTAAATCTCCTTAAATATTGTCTCTATTATTGCATCTCTTTAAAGATTATCCCTTTTATATAATCTCCTTAAAGATTATCACTTTTATTAAATCTCCTTAAAGATTATCCCTTTTATTAAATTACCTTAAAGATTGTCGCTTTTATTATATCTCCTTAAATATTATTTCTGTTAATACATCTCAAAGATTATCTCTGTTATTACATCTTAAATATTATCTCTTTTATTAAATCTCCTTAAAGATTATCGCTTTTATTAAATCTCCTTAAAGATTATCGCTTTTATTAAATCTCTTTAAATATTATCTCTTTTATTAAATCTCCTTAAAAATTATCGCTTTTATTAAATCTCTTTAAATATTATCTCTGTTATTACATCTTATTAATGATTATCTCTATTATTCTTGCTAAGGTACTGTAACGGCTATTGGTATGAAAAGTAATTCAGCCAGCTTTCAAATTGTCGTGTTCACTTCGAACCTTGGGAAAGGCATGGATCCATCTCTTCTCCTCGTAGCTACGGGTTGAAGAGCAATGGCACCAATCTAAAAATAAGACTAATTTTAAAATCGTGGTGTAGGCCATGGGAACTCAGTCCACTGTCTATTCCAAGATCTGTCATTTCATTGTTAATAAATAAAAGGAAGTCGTGAAGAAACATGATCGTCTATGTCGTGAAGAGCATGGCATTTAAAACCATAGAAAAGCCAACGGTAACCTATTTCACTTACTTTTGCAAGAAGTTATGAAAGTTCATGCATATCAAAGAACAGTAGCTGTGGAGAGCCATGATCACTTACATCCAGAAGGGACAGGGGTTAAAAATTTTCTTTTTGATTTCAACATCTTTGTTGTTTGGTCGTAATTCATTGACAGAACTTTAATTATTCAGTGACTATGGGGCTTTTTGTTTGTTCCAGTGCTGCAACGATTATGGTCATGACCGTCACCTTCATATAGTAAAATATTAAGGATTTTGCACGAGGCTTCGTTTTTCTCGTCTTTTACTGTCTTCATTAGAATTAAAATTTAAAGATTGCCAAATTTCATCATCGCCATACCGAGTATGGTCGCAGGGATACTGTGCAGTAGTGCACCCAACCAGTTCCCTCCACATATCTGGGTTGAAAGCTGTTGATTCCATAGGAGGAAAACCTCCGACTTGACCATTTTTATCCTAGGAAGCCCAGTGATGCGGTGTTATCATCGAACTGGTTGCGTACATGGTATGTAGAGACCAATCTACCTCCATTAAACCTGATGGCCATTGACCTTACAAGAAGGTTAATCTGTCATTTGACAGATCTAGCCACTATCCTCACCAGAGAAAATGGTGGGGGAACCGGTTTAGTCGTCGATGACCCGACCATGCGGCACGTAGTATTGGGTCACATAGTAGCAGTAGCTCTTGGAGAATTACTGAGATGTAATTTTGATTCCTATTAAGCCTAGACCAAATTCAGAGGAGTTTTTTGGATGATTATAGGTAGATGTTCATATTTCTTAATTAGGAGATCTCTATGGTGAGATTCTGGTATTTTGATATTCTAAGATATATTCTACATTTACTTCTCAGAAACCATGTTGCCTTATCATTTTTTCATTGGATAGGCTCTTTCTTTGTCTAAAGAGACACACAAAACAAAAGGAAATAAATCTTTCAAATATTAGCGAAAAGCAAAGTGTATTTATTGGCTTTACGATTAAATTCAACTTAATTGGCTTAAGGTTTCCGTGGACGAAGGAAAAGAAAAAAAAGAAAAATACACGCCTGTGTAAATGTTTATGAATTAACGCGCGAAAGGGAATTAGCGTTGGCCACCCACAAAATGATAGAATTCCTCGCGCAAGATATTTTGTGACAAGAAAAAATACCCGAAATTGGACCAATGAAAAAAAAGAAAAAAAAAAGAAAGAAAGCAACTACAAAAGCGGTGATTAACATGTTTACAATGGACATTAGAAAAGTCTCTCTCAAAGGCGGACACAAATACTTTTATATTCACAACTACACATACAAAATTGTGGGTTCATATACAGATTCACAGTTAATATCTTTAATAAGGATGGAATTATAAGTTTAAATCCATGCATGAAAGATATATTTCATATAAATATATGCATAGCCTGAAAAATTCACCAATATGAATGGCTTATAATTTTTTTATTTTGAAAACATTGACTTCCAGATTCAAATATGTCACGACCTCTCTCTCTCTCTCTCTCACTCTCTTTACATATATATATATATATATATATATATATATATATATATATATATATATATATATATTGAGGACACTCCCGTCATTGATCGACGCGGGCTGTTGACCGACGACTACCGGGGACCCTTTTACGATGTATGAGGGTCAGGCACCTCCGTTCCTAGGAACCGACACCCAAGATAACCTGCACATATGATTTGATTATAGTGGTGATGGTTTTCTGCAGAACCAACCACACTTTTGAAGAGCCGAATACAGAGACCTGGTGCACCGTGGGCCACAAGGTCCACAAACGACCCTCCATATATATATATATATATATATATATATATATATATATGTATATTGATAAGATAAATAATGTGAACCAAACACAATTCAATATTTAACATTTTATAAAGATTTATTATTTATCATTTTATTTATAAAGAATCTAACCGAATTATCCGCTCCTTTCTGCGTGTCACATATTTTTTGTAAGAAAATGATGATTGATTTTAAATCATTGTTATAATTTGTGAAGAAAAATGATGCATTTCAGTATCACTCAATGATCTCGTCGATGTGACCTCTATCTTCTGGCTTTCTTCTTCTGTATTTTGAATAGGGATTATTCCCTTGTTCAAATTTAAATTCAATTTAAATCAAAGGGAAAAAAAATTTCAGTGGAAGGTGTTTGTACAAAAACTGCATCATCTGACCCCATTGATATGTATTTGATGCAATATTTGATTGAATGAATTGATGAGCATATTTCAACATTGATATGGCAGTTGAATTATCGCAACAACTTGACGTCCATATTGCTCATTTTGATCTTGCCGATGTGACCTCCATCTTCTGGCTTTCTCCTCCTATATTTTGGATAGGAGTCATTCCCTTGTTCAAATGTAAATTTAATTTAAATCAAAGGGAAACATATTCAGTGGTTGGTTTGTGCATCTCCCATCCGGGAACATCTTTTCATCAAAATTAAATATACTTATCGAAGTACCCGAGGAGTCATTCCTTTATTCAAATTTAAAATTAATTTAAATCAAATGGCAAATAATTTTCAGCATGGTTTTGCGCACCCCGGGGACCTCTTTGACCAAAATGATCTTGACGATGTGATGTCCACGTTCGGTCTTTCTCCTTCATTTTGGATAGAAGTAATGCCCTTGCTCAAATATAAATTTGATTTAAATCAAAGGGAAAGTGCCCCCACTTCAGTAAGTATTCGTATTCAATAAGCATTCGTAATAAATATGCATTCACCTTCAATAGTCATTCGTAATAAATAGGTATTCGCCTTCAATAGGCATTCATCTTCAATAAGCATTCATCTTCAATAGGCATTCGCATTCAATAGAAATTCGCATTCAATAGGCATTCGTAATAGGTATTCGCCTTCATTAGGCATTCAACTTCAATAGGCATTCACCTTCAATAAGCATTCGTAATAAGTAGACATTCGCCTTCAATAGGCATTCGTAATAAATAGGTATTCGCCTTCAATAGGCATTCACCGTCAATAGGCATTCATAATGAATAGGAATTCACCTTCAATAGACATTCGCATTCAGATGGCATTCGCATTCAATAGACATTAGCATTCAATAGGCATTCTTAATGAATAGGCATTCGCCTTCAATAGGCATTCACTTTCAATAGGCATTCGTAATGAATAGGCATTCGCCTTCAATAGGCATTCGTAATAAGTAGGTATTCGCCTTCAATAGGTATTCGCCTTCAATAGACATTCGTAATGAATATGCATTCACCTTCAATAGGCATTCGCATAGAAATTGACATTCAGTAGGCATTCGCCTTCAATAGGCATTCGCCTTCAATAGGCATTCGTCTTCAATAGGCATTAGTAATAAATAGGTATTCACCTTCAATGGGCATTCGTAATAAATAGGTATTCGTCTTCAATAGACATTAGTAATGAATAGGCATTCGCCTTCAATATGCATTCTTAATGAATATGCATTCGCGTTCAATAGACATTCGCATTCAATAGGCATTCGTAATGAATAAGCATTCGCCTTCAATAGGCATTCGTAATGAATAGGCATTTGCCTTCAATTAACATTCGTAATAATTAAGTATTCACCTTCAATAGGCATTCACCTTCAATAGGAATTCACCTTCAATAAGCATTCGTAATGAATAGGCATTCGCCTTCAGGAGTCATTCTCATTCAATAGGTATTAGCGTTCAATAGGCATTTGCATTCAGTAGGCATCCGTTACGAATAGGCATTCGTAATAAGTAGGTATTCACCTTCAATAGACATTCGTATTCTGTAGGCTTTCTTAATGAATAGGCATTTACCTTCAGTAGGGATTCGCTTTCAACAGGCATTCGTAATAAATACGCATTCGCCTTCAATAGGCATTCACATTCAATAGGCATTCGTAAGTAAAAGGCATTCGCCTTCAATAGTCATTCGCATTCCATAGGCATTCGCGTTCAATAGGCTTTCGCATTAATCCACATTCGTATCCAATAGACATTAATGTTCAATAGACGTGTGTATCTTCAATCATCATTCGTTTTCATTCGCATTCGCTTTCACTATCGGATGTTTACTTTTGATTAAATAGGAATTCGTATTTACTCGGGCGTTTCTATTCAGTAAGAACTTAAACTTCAATCTCGCCATCAGCTGTGAGTCTGAATAAAAGGAACAGTATTCTGAAAAATATGTTGTATTTTTAAAGAAATTAAAATCTCATTGAACGTTCGATAATGATTATATCTGAATAGCGACACAAATTATGTACATTGAATACATTTTTAATTTCCATCAGAAATTCATATTTTCCCCTGAAACTTTATTGTTATTCACCCGCAAAATTGTTTATGCAATATTCACTCACCAAGAAAAAAAACATTCTTACAATCTAAAATGTTCCGGCATTAAATAACCGAGAAAGGGTTGATAAACCGTAAAAACACACCAATCAATGAATCAAGTCCCCTGAAACTTTACATATCTAGAATTAATTAATATTTATAAATTTATGAACATTTGTAAATTAACAGAATTGCTTTAAAATGTGTGTATGTTGTGGGGAGAGATAAACAGAAAGATATATATATATATATATATATATATATATATATATATATATAGAGAGAGAGAGAGAGAGAGAGAGATTTTAAACACCAAAACATCGCTCCTTATGAAATGAAGCGATGCAGTTTTCCATCATAGAACAGCAAAAATGAAATCTACGAAATTTGTAAATAGGGTTAAATATGAAAATATATTGTATAGCAATACCAAAATGAGAATTTTGTTTATTTTCAAAAGCACTACCCGAAGATTATAGAATTCGACGTGTTTGCTTCTGGCACCAATAAAAGAAGTGAATTGCCATCTAAAAGAGAAAAAATAAAATCTAATTCGAAACACAGGTTGGATGAATTAGAAGAACTGATTCCAGAGCCATTAATCAATGCCTGTGCCGTTGTTAATGTCGGATTTTATTTGAAAGACGAGATTTCATATTGGTGACATCAGTCAGTTCTTTTTGTCTTTTCTTTTTCTCTTTGTGTTCGCCTTTGAAATTCTTTCTCTTATTTTATAAAGAATTCTTTCTCTCTTTCTTTCTTTGGTTTTTGTCCGTTTCTTCAGAATTCTTTCTTTTTATTTTGGATTCTTTATTTCTTTTTTGAATTTAGAATTATTTCTTTCTTTCTTTATATTTATAACTCTCTCCTTTTATTCCAATTCTTTTTTTTTTTCATTCTTTCTTATTCAGTTGTCTTCCTTTTTTGCATAGTTCTTTCTTTCTTTCTGTTTTTTCAGAATTCTTTCTCTTTTCTTTTTATTTTAGATTCTTTTCTTTCTTTTTTATTTATAATTCTTTTTCGTTCTTTATTTTTTCTTCGGAATTCTTTCTTTCTCGGAATTTATTTTTTTTTTCATTCTTTTATATTTAGAAGACTTTCTTCAT
Source organism: Acanthosepion esculentum (assembly GCA_964036315.1). Taxonomy (NCBI): domain Eukaryota; kingdom Metazoa; phylum Mollusca; class Cephalopoda; order Sepiida; family Sepiidae; genus Acanthosepion; species Acanthosepion esculentum. Next base: position 101,275,389 of record OZ038496.1, read on the forward strand.
GATTATTTCTTTCTTTCTTCCTATCTATCATTCAGATTTCTTCTTTTCTTCAATAAAAATCTTTCTTAAATAGTTTTCTTCCGTTCTCTCTTTTTTCTTCAGACTTCTTTCTTTCTTTAACGATTCTTTCTTGATTATTTTCTTCACAATCCTTTCTTCAGAATTTCTTTTTAACAATTTTTCTTTCATTTTTACTTTCTATTTCTTTTCTTCTTCATAATTCCCTTTTTTCATTTTTTTACAGTAGATATTAGCTCTGGAGTCTTTTTTTTATATTTTATGCGCCATCTTGATTCCTCAACCGATAACCACACACCTCCCACACACTTACTTCCGCTCCCACAGAGTCACTTACGTAAACCAACCAACAAGAAATATCACACCTCATTACTCCTTGACACTTGTTTATCTAGTTTATGACTTCGCCCACCCAACAAAAATATTGATGAAATATTAAATGCACTTTTTTAATATTCTCAACATAATTCGCGGTTTGAGTACAAATAATTTTGATACATTCCTCAATTAAATAATTCCTTATTTGAAATTTTTAATAATGATAATATTCTTTTAATATTCGTAATTCTGTGTAAACTAGGAAAAATAATGTAGTCATCTAAAAATCAAATATTTCTGATCGATTGAAACTAAATTTTTTTCTTAGGTACCGGCATATCTAGAAAGCAGACCGATGTTTTTTATTTGAAATACTCAGAGCAACTTGTCCAGCACCAATGACCATACTGCGTCCAAAATCACTTAAAAGACGCTGCTTTCCAATATGAAATTCAGAAGGTCGATATGACCGTTTTTATATACCTATATCCATTCAATTGTTACCATGTCATTGGCAATAGCATTTATTCACGTGTACATACCGCATATACTCGGGTATCATGCGACATTTGAAGACATAATTTTGAAGCTAATTTTAAGGTGGGGGCGCATCATACACTGGATTTAAAATTAGCTCATCTACTGCTGATCATAGCTACGCCGTTGACCGACCTATATATCCATTTACTGGAGTCAAATTAACTTCAAAAATATATCTAGAAAGTTCGCTTAATACGCGAGTAATTAAGTAGCCAGTGAATATACAGTCATTATTAATAAAATTAAACAATTTACTTAACTTATTTAAAGCTTGACTTAGTACTTCATGGGTTTTTAAATTTATTCCAGTAACGAAAGACATGACTTATCTCGGAATTCGAAACGAGCACGAACGTGTCTTGCCTGCAAAGTGATGACAAAAAAGAAATATGGCCACTATTGAAGACACAATGTATGCGCGCCTATCTCGTCTAAAACGAGACGATATTTGCATACATGCAAATTTTGGACGTCTTGGACTAGTATAAAAAAGCGGGGTGCCAGCAGCACGACAGAACCGAAGTCATTCGGCGGACTGCGTGTGTTAGTGTTAGTGTTAGTGTTAGTGTTATAAGGACGGACGTACGTATTCACAGACTGACAAAGAAGAAGTCGAAGTAGGCGCGGCTGAGTTGGTGTCTCTTTCAGAACTGCTCAGGGTAACGGCTGAGAAAGGGAGTCACGCAATCCATTTTCTTGAGGCGAGCGAAGAAGAAAGAATAGCTGGCCTGCACTACACTTTTTGACCCCACCACTTCATCATTTATTTAGTTTTTTTTCTACATAAATTCGCCAAGGGCTATCTACAGTAAAATAAAGTATTAAAGTATTTGTGATGAAAGACATGACTTACCTTAGAATTCGAAACGAGCGCGAACGTGATTTGCCTGCAAAGTGATGACAAAAAAGAAATATGGCTGCTATTGAAGACAATTTTTGCGCGCCTATCTCGTCCAAAACGAGACAATATTTGCACACATGCAAATTTTGGCCGTCTTGGAATAGCATAAAAAGCGGGGTGCCAGCCGCACGAGTGAACTGAAGTCATTCGGCGGACTGCGTGTGTTAAAGTTGGACGTACGGATTGACAGACGGACAAAGATGAAGTCGAAGTAGGCGCGGCTGAGTTGGTGTCTGTTTCACAACTGCCCAGTGTAACGGCTGAGAAAGGGAGCTACGCAATCCATTTCCTTGAGGCGACCGAAGAAGAAAAAACAGCCGGTCTTGCCTGCGAGCGTCGCACTGCACTTTCGACCCCACTCATCATCATTTTTTTTCTACAAATCCTCAGCAGATATTTTGTGAAATTTATATGAATGATGAAAAATCAACCCGTGTCCGAGTAGGAAAACTACATGACATTATTATTGACTTTCTTGCCGCTGATGACACGTCTGTGATGACTCATTATTCTAATGAGTGACCTTCACTTTAAGCCACAGATTTTTCAATCAAGCTTACCACTTGCGGTGACTTGTAATGCCAGGTAAGTTCATTCACTGACCTGCATACTTTCCTGCATAGATTGCACATAAAACTAAGGTGGATATCTTACTGATAAATTGTGATGTCGTTGTGGCAACGTGTGCGACTAATCAGGCGAACATTTGTAAGGCATATACGCCTATCTTCTGCGACGAAATTATATTTAAACCAGATTTCTAATTATGAATCACCACAAGCAATATATGATATTTTCCAGTATAAGTAAAAACTGTAAAAAACTGTAAAAGATTACTGTTGAAACTTGACTAATGCATGGAATAATAATGCAACACAAAATGTACGTAGAACAAAATGTATTGAAACAAGAAAGTGTACACAATATTTACATATAGTCTTTTGCATATTCCTGGGAAGACCGTTCCTGGAGAATGTGTTGACTGAGTCGCAGTCGGGCAGAGTCTCTGGTTGAATCTCTTGATTCGTTCCCTCTCTTCCCGGTACCAACCATATTTATATAGTCGGTACTCCGCTATGCAAATTAGGTGGATCCTACCACAACAATTACAAAAAGGGTTGGTTACTCAATGAATAAGATTCGTTAGATCCTTTGATTGGTCATAACTAATAAAACAAAAAATAGATATAAGTGTATATAACACCATAATCCTTCTGTACACAAATTCTACGACAAACTGTTTTTTTTTATCTGTATTGTTTATTGCGAAATCACACTAAAACTACTACATTGTATGACATATTACATCAAAATATAGCTAAATTGTTCAGCATGATTTCCCTGTGAAGAAAATAAGATCTTATTTGATGGCACAATGATATAGTAATAATGTGCTTGTGTCATGCATCTTATCCATATACAGTTTGTAAAGCTGCAATAAATTGGAAATTTTATAAGGCAGTGCTATAATGATTTCACTGGTCACCGGAATGAAATTCCAATGTTACGATTTTGAACCTAAACTTCATCTTTAAACACGTTTCATCAAAGAACGGTAAGGATTTGGGAGAAAAATTGACATTATTTACCAGAAAACTTCAATTTTCAAATTAAGTGTAATATCACGATTCCAAAATCGACCTACATTACTGTGAGATTATGCTTGTATATAAATTAAAAACGCGACGCAACTAAAGTCGAATCAGTTGGCAATAATTCTATTATTACAATCTGCGTATTCACCCGACCTATTTCCATTCCCTCAACCATTTATACGACACCCTTAGATGCAAGAACTTCTCCAAGAATGATTAATTTGAAGAAGCCGTTACTAAAATGTCTTTCATGAAGAATTCTATAGGAAGAATTTACAGCCAGGTTGGAAATAATTTATAAAAACCTAGGGAGTATATTTTGACCGTATCAATAATTTACTATGATTTGTGTAAATAAATCGGCAATTCCAAATTGCATAATCATACGGAGACTATTCATGTATATATATATGTAAGGATACATAATGTGCTTACATAGATTACGTGACGGATCGTTAGTGACGTCTCCACGGACCAAAGCGGCAGTCACATTTTCAGTTTGTTTACAGGAACCACATGGTAAGGCGGCTTTCTTTAGCTCGGGTCCTCCATGGTCCGGGCAGAGGCTAAATCTGCTTCCCCAACAGCTTACGAGTCCATGGTGCCGTTTCCCTTTTCCTGTTTCAGAACTACGGGGTTATTATATCACGGATATAATAATACCCGTTAACGGGGAAAATGCAAATGGGAGAATAAATGTTTTTTCCTTAGCTCTCTCTCTCGTTACTCTGGTGACCCCACAACGCGATATTATTTACCCAACATGTGATATTATTACCACCCATTAAATGTGGAAACCCCGCACTAGGAACAAATAAGCAAATATGAACAATGTCGGTAACAGGATAAAACGCACGTAACGTTTTCCACGTGAAACGAATTGCTACGATACACACCAGCAATGGCACAGCGATATTTTTAAGCATTACACACCAAGATATATAACACGTAAGAATTTACGTCATTCTTTTCTGGCATATAAACTTGTTCACAACGTGAAACACACACACACACACACACACACACACACACACACACACACACACACACATATATATATATATATATATATGTAATATGCCTCTTGATTCCTTGGGGAACATAAGGCCGCAACAACACCTCTCCAGCGGACGCGGTTCTGGGAGATCCTCTTCAGCTCTACCCATGTCATACCCCTCAACACTTCTGCGCCAAGTTTGTTTTGGTCGACCCACCTTTCGCTTCCCTCGTGGATTCGTTAAGGGCCTGGATGGTGAGACTAGAAGTAGGCTCGCGGAGTTTGTGGCCGATCTATACACTTTTCTTTTTCTTGATGTCAATCTCGATTGGCCTGTCCCACAGTTGGGCGTTGGAGACGACTTCCGGCCACCTGATATTGACGGTGATCCTGAGACATCGGTTGGTAAATGTCCGAAGTGTGTGGGTGTTGATCTTGGTTACCCACCAGGTTTCTGAGCCGTAAAGTAGGACCGACTTGTCATTGGTGTTGAAGATCCGGATCTTGTTGTAAAGTGAGAGGGTCGTTGATCTGATTGGCCACAGATTATTGAAAACGTGTCCAGCTTTGTTGGTTTGGCATTTGATGTCTTCATCTGTCCATCCCCCATCTTGATGACGAGGCTTCCCACGTAGACAAACTTACCGACTTCTTTGATGTCTTCTTGGTGTAGTCGCTTTGGGTCTTGTTGCCTGTTGAAATATATAACGAAATATTTATGAGCGACGTTTCCAGCGTGTCACTTAATGAAATACGGTTTCATCTCGGTAAATGTCGAGGAGGACAGGACAATTCATTATCAATAAATGTTTCAGAAACATAGTAAAACTTTTATTTGTCTCACATGTTCGTCTCAGTGTATTAAGCCAGTGTATTCTACGTGTAAATATTTTCTCCGTCCTCGAGTTTATTTAGAGGTCGCCTCTGTTTTTAACTTTTTTTTGAGTTTGATTATAACAAAGTAAAATACAACGTTTCCTAATTGATTCACGGGTTTTTATGCGTTGTTTCGTGCTAAATTTAATAAAATATCTTTTTGTCACATTTACAGTTTTTCCACATGTGAAATTTTGTTTCCACGTGTACCCTTTCTATTATTAAATAGGTCAAGTGTATCAGACACACGTTTATATATTCTGCTCTTTGGCGTGGTAGTGACAGATTTTGTTGTTATTTAACCGTCAGATATTAACGGTATTTACGCCGTTGTATACAACATATTTCAAACTGTTTCCATATATTTTTATGATGTTGAATCTTGTGCTAACCCAAATATTTTCAAAATGGCCGCTATCTTTCTCATCACGCGCGCTTCAGAGGAGACTCCTACCACTTGTAGTACATTTACTCCTTCCACCATGACGTGTAACATTTGGTTGCTTTAACCCAGTTGGAGGTCATTATTTAGTTTTTTTTAAGAGTTTCACCCCAAGCAAGGAGGGAAGCCACTAGCACGCAAGGGGTTACAGAGAGTTGGAGCAAGAACAAATAGGAGTGATTGAGGAAAAGAATGAAGAGAAGGTTAGGGGATAGATCAGGGCATCTGGAGACATCGATTGGCATTACATTTGATTAGTTGGAGATTATAGCTATCAGGGAAACAGGAAAAGGGGAGGGAGTTCCACAGGCGAGTGGTGCGAGACATGAAGCTATTGGAGTAGAAGAGACGGCTACATTTAACAGTTTCGACAGTGAAAGGTTGAGAGCGAGATGCCAGCCTAGTTGAACGCTTAAATTCGTGAAGTCTGGGAACCAGCAAAAGCAGCTCATCGGAGCAGTTACCGTGAAAGTATTTGTAAAAAAGACAGAGGGAGGCGACGGCGCATCTGTGAGAGAGTGACTGCAGACGAGATGTCAGATCAAGGCCAATTACATTGCATACTTAACTACATAGTAGCACTGGACACAAATTTGGTTGACATTTGATCCAAATTTTTTTCACATGGCCTTTCCCAAGTATTTTATTGTTCACTCATGCAGATATTTTTCTGCATTGCAGGATATTTAATTAAACCATCATGTGTGTGGAGAATTCTATTATGATCCCATTTCACAAAATTAAATTAGTATTGTTATATGCGATTGAATTGTATCATATTTTTTCAAATAAGCATATGTTTGACAGATGACGTTTCTTCTACCGGCGTAGTAAGTCCACGTTCAGTGGAAACCAGTTTTTCTACCCTCACCGAAAAAGAAAACCCGGCAGACACCAAGTTCCGTGACATTGATGATTTCCTACTAATGACACATGCACAGATTACCAGTTATTTGTGGAATAACAAAAGGAGCGGGAGCTTCTTCAGGACTACAGAACATCTTGAAATTTTCAAATATTCATGTCCTGAACACTGACTTTGAAATGTGCGAGGCATAGCCAAGTCAAATACGTTGCAACCACATACGAAGGACCATTCAAGATCCTGGAGAGACATTAAAATTTTAATGCACGCGTTGTCAACACAAAACAAAATATTAGGACAAGCTGAAACTACTTTTCTGGTTGCTACATGACTAAATGGAGACACACCAGTCACATCACCATCTCCAGTTGCATCAGATTTACAAATTCGAACTGTGACCAGATTTGGGGGTATTCGTTTGCCCTGGCAGTTTTCTCTTTTTGCAGAATATAATTTTTCACGTGAACTTTCGCATTATACTATCACAGGAAGAACGTTTTGTGCTATTGAATGGACATTGTCTCAACCGTCTGGTACTTTTTAATATACATTGCATGCGTATGTTTTTATATTTGTAGCTTGTATAAAGTATGTTTAAGACATTTTTATGTTTATACATTCTTTTTATAGATACAAATATTTAAGTAAATGCTCTGTTTTATAATAAATAGTATTAAACAACATTTACCGGCCTGAATGTCCGAGAAATGTTTATAGAAAATATTCTTTCTCCGACAGGAATCGAACCTGTATCCTATACGGAACCGTCATAGAGCCTGACGTGCCTTTAACCGATTGATCCACAGAGGAGCGTTTCGGCTAGCAAGGAGAATTGTGGTTTAAAAACAGTAAAATCGACCTTGCTAACCGAAACGCTCCTCTGTGGCTAAATCGGTAAAGCACGTCAGGCTATATGACGGTTCCGTATAGGATACAGGTTCGAATCCTGTCGGAGAACGCATATTTTCTATGAAAATTTCTCGGACATTCAGGCCGGTAAATGTTATTTAATACTGTTTATTATAAACAGAGCATTTACTTAAATATTTGTATCTATAAAAAGAACGTTAAACATAAAAAATGTCTTAAATAAGGTACGTTCTCACATTTCTATTATATCAACAAGAAGCGGAATAAAAGTGACTCCTCAGGGCAGGTTCGCGAATCTTCTTAGTCTTGTAAGGACACAGAAGGTATTTGAATTCCCTAGGGTGGGGACAAGTGAAATGGGTCACGTGACCACCGCTTAGTGACGTCACTTTGGTGGGGACAAGTGAAATGGGTCACGTGACCACCGCTTAGTGACGTCACTCCATATGGTGACCAGAGCGACAGATCAGTTCGTTTATAGCAATCAAACAGTAAGGGTGCTTTATTTAGCTCGGTCCCCCCGCCAATGCCCCGGGCAGATTTGTTTGTTTGTTTGGGGTTTTATGGCATATCAACCACTATGGGTTATTTAATGCCAGATCCAGTATTTACTAGATATATCAAAAACGTATAGTTGGCAACATGATTGTTTCAAAAACGTATAGCTGGCAACGTCATTGTTTCAAAAACGTATAGCTGGCAACGTCATTGTTTCAAAAACGTATAGCTGGCAACGTCATTGTTTCAAAAACGTATAGCTGGCAACGTCATTGTTTCAAAAACGTATAGCTGGCAACATCATTGTTTCAAAAACGTATAGCTGGCAACATCATTGTTTCAAAAACGTATAGCTGGCAACGTCATTGTTTCAAAAACGTATAGCTGGCAACGTCATTGTTTCAAAAACGTATAGCTGGCAACATCATTGTTTCAAAAACGTATAGCTGGCAACGTCATTGTTTCAAAAACGTATAGCTGGCAACGTCATTGTTTCAAAAACGTATAGCTGGCAACGTCATTGTTTCAAAAACGTATAGCTGGCAACATCATTGTTTCAAAAACGTATAGCTGGCAACGTCATTGTTTCAAAAACGTATAGCTGGCAACGTCATTGTTTCAAAAACGTATAGCTGGCAACATCATTGTTTCAAAAACGTATAGCTGGCAACATCATTGTTTCAAAAACGTATAGCTGTCAACGTCATTGTTTCCAAAACGTATAGCTGGCAACATCATTGTTTCAAAAACGTATAGCTGGCAACGTCATTGTTTCAAAAACGTATAGCTGGCAACGTCATTGTTTCAAAAACGTATAGCTGGCAACATCATTGTTTCAAAAACGTATAGCTGGCAACGTCATTGTTTCAAAAACGAATTGCTGGCAACGTCATTGTTTCAAAAACGTATAGCTGGCAACGTCATTGTTTCAAAAACGTATAGCTGGCAACATCATTGTTTCAAAAACGTATAGCTGGCAACGTCATTGTTTCAAAAACGTATAGCTAGCAACGTCATTGTTTCAAAAACGTATAGCTGGCAACATCATTGTTTCAAAAACGTATAGCTGGCAACATCATTGTTTCAAAAACGTATAGCTGGCAACGTCATTGTTTCAAAAACGTATAGCTGGCAACGTCATTGTTTCAAAACGTATAGCTGGCAACGTCATTGTTTCAAAACGTATAGCTGGCAACGTCATTGTTTTAAAAACGTATAGCTGGTAACTGTTTCAAAAATGTATAGCTGGTAACGTCATTGTTTCAAAAACGTATAGCTGGCAACATCATTGTTTCAAAAAGGTGTAGCTGGCAACATAATTGTTTCAAAAACGTATAGCTGGCAGCATCATTGTTTAAATTTTTTTCTACTGATTGACCCTAAGCCACCGCTTTCCATCACATTTTAGGGGTAAGGTGTTAGTATGTTTAGTGTAGGGTTTGGGTGAGAAAGTTAATTGTAAGTTGTAGTTGTTTTGGGATGGTTTAGATGTGATGGGGCATGACATGACCAGCCGATTGATCGGATCGACGGCCTTTTGGTTGGACGTAGTTTATCGTCATACCCAGGACGCGGATGTAGTTTATCGTCATATCCAGGACATGGACACACCTTGGGATTTCACTATTTTCCCATAGCTGGGACCCTAACAGGTGCTACCACCCCGGGTCACTGTGGACCTGGGAACATCAGCAATTAAGAGGTGGTTCCACGCTCCTCAAAACCTCCTGATCAGAGGCCTTGCTGTTGGATGTAATTTATCGTCTTACCCAGGACTTGGATGCAGTTTAACGTCATACCCAGGACGGACCCCGGGCAGCGGCTAAATCTGTCTCCCTAGTAACTTACAAGTCCATGATGTCATTTCCCTTTGGGAATATATCCTTGCCTTGGACAAAGATGAATCTGACCATTTTTAAATTGGAGTCCTAAAAATGTCTTCTCGGGGTACTGGAATATCTCCATATTATATGTAAGATTCTTACTTTTTCTCACACTCTGTTTTGCTGTTTATTATTTTGTTTATACTTTGCGTGGGACACACACACACACACACACACACACACACACACACACACAAACACACACACACATATATATATATATGTGTATATATATAGTTTTATATATTTTGTATATTTTTTTTATCTAGCCGAATTCATTTGGAGTCGTTTTCTTTTTCTTTCCATCAATTTTGTAACTAGGTATTCCTCAGCGTTATATTAGAAGATCTTCCAATAATGTTGAAATGTTGTAAGACCCAGGGCGCAAATTTACAAGAGATGACCTTGCGATTAAGGCACTCTCTAGACATTTACGTCGTAGTAAACTTTTTCCAATTTGTCATACAATTTCCCCAATACTGTTCTTGTTATATAAAAATATATATCGTTATCTTATAGATATATATATATATATATATATATATATATATATATATATATATATATAACGTCTGACAGGTGAGCAAAGACCTTGCTAACCAGACTATGTGGTATAAACCTATCTTGTTCTTCGCCAATACTACTTACAGAAATAACACATCACTCGCTAAATATGTTGGGAGTTTAAAAGATGATAATAAGACTTCTAAGGAGAAAATGAAAATGGCAAGGACATGTAGATATTTATATGAACCCTGTTTTCTGTGTTTGCATGAAAAAAACGAAATCATCAGATTTTTTGACAAAAATTAATTGTTAAATCAAAGATGTGAATTAACTGCTAATTGTAAGCATAGTTTACTATTTAGTTAAACTTTGGAATTTGATAATACTTTTTCTTATAGTTGTACTGCGTTGCGCTATATATTACTTAACCTTCTATTTGTAAGATTAATCTGGATTTAATATAATTTTGCATTAATTTCCTGTTAGTATTGTAACTGTTATATATATATATATATATATATATATATATATATATATATATATATATATATATATATGTTGTCATCAACAGACTGTTTCGCTGTATCACAGCTCATTAGTGTAGATAGACATCCGATTGCTTCAAACCGGGACTGAAAACCGACTGATTTAGCATCATTTGGAAAGTTTTACTCCTGAGCTATCAGCACCCGATAGAGAGGATGGCGAATTTTGTGTATTTATTCTTTGAATAAACAAGCCAATGACCGAGAGATCACAATTCATAGAAGAGCTTTGTATTATCAGCAGTAGTCGCCATTGTTCACAAGTTCGATAAAAAATTCGCTTCGTGGTTTAAACGTTGAATGGATACCTTACACGCCGAGTTTTCTCACAAAGATGAAAAATGGAAAATTCGTCTCCTAATTCGTAAACTGGGCTTCTAAGGAACATGGCTTTAATACGAATTATATTTTACTAAAGCAGGCATCTGATTTCAGCTTCCCTGAAACAAAAGAAGAACTCGGTGAAGTATTCTGAGGAAAAAGAAATTCTTTGTTTCATATTCGATTCAATTGTTTAAAATTAACGAAAGATGGCGCCGACGATTATCTGACATTTGCTGGTCACGTGAAACGGGAATGCGAAAAATTATAATTAACTTGCCTCATCGAGGAACAGTTTTTAAATGTTTGATTTTTATCGCCAGATTAAAATCTTCTACTCTTGCTTATGGTCGCCCCCGACTCCTTTCCAAACTGGAACGAGACAAAGACGTTTTAACTTAAAAGCGTTCACCGCTGAATGCAACAATTTATTAAGCATAAAAAGAAACACGATGCTGACTAAAAACGATGATTTCTCAGCAACCAGCAACATCCCTGCGAGAAAACAACACCGTGATGAAAAGAAACCTCCTTCAAAATGGATATTTATTGCATAAAAATACAATTATGGCACAAGGCCGAAAAATGAGAGGGGTTGAGGCTGGTCATCACTAACTATCTTGTACCTAGCTAATCCGATTCACAACCTATTCACTCATTACAATTTACACATTCACCACAAAAACTCGTCCGTCGCCAACCAATCCTCCATACACCATAATACCACATCCACTCAAGGGAGACCTACGAAACGCGCCCCATGCCATAAAAATTTAATGATCATAAACTATATATACAATTCTAAAGATGAAAAATGAGAGGGAAGGGAGATGAAACCAATACCAAACTAAACATGAACACAAAGTGAACTAAATATAACTAATGTTAGTAGGGTCCGTTCAACCCTCAAGAAGGAGAGAGGCCGCTGTATTCTGCCCGTTGGACAAAATCAAGAAGCTCTCTCGCTAAGGGAGTGGGAAGGACATGGGGAATAAAAAGCTGACCCAGTCGAGATAAAAAGAGGGCCAAAAACAAACTGGGGAGGTTGGGAATCCCGACTTGGATCATAACCAAAGAGGCAGCCGGGAACAGGCCAGGAACAACAGTTACTCACATTAACTAGGTACACGAAGCTTATCTAACCTCCTTCAAAATGTTGGCGTTGTGGCGACTGACATGATGTGCGCTTTTGTCCGTGCCATAAACGTAAGTCACCGAAGTGTCAGAAGAAGGATTTGCAATCCAAATTCAACAGAATATTCAACCCGAAAATTTAAAAAAAAAGAAGACAAACAAACGGAAAAATGTCAGAAACAAACACTGTTTGCCACAAAGTTCAAAGTTGATGACGAATGCCGCAGAAAATGTATTGTTTCTGTAAACAACAAACCAGTTCGTTTCCAGTTTGATACAGCGTCGGATATAACGTTCATATTGCATTCGACTTGATAACAAATTGAAAAGCCACGTGTGTCTGAGAACAGATCACATAGCAATGAGCGCGTCTGGAAGTACAATTTGTTTAACTGGTGAGTTAACTTGCGATGTTTCCTTTCGAAGTAGAACTTTTTCTGGTGTGTGTTACGCTGCAGATAATTCAGAATTAAATTTAATTGGTCTTGAATGGATAAAACAACTCAGTCTTTTTGAAATTCCTCTCAATTCTGTCTTCAATACATTTAACATCACGTTGGTTTCTGAAATTGAAAATCATTTTCCGGACGAACCTAAAAAGAAGTTTAGTGACATTTCTCAAGATGAACAAAAATTAAAGCTACTCTAAAATTAAAGCCAGATTCTACGCTAGTTCTTTTTAGACAAAAAGACCAGTACCCTATGCTGCTCTGAACATGGTTGAAAAAGAACTGCAATGTCTTCAGCAAGAAGGTATAATAGAACAGCTGTTAATTACTCCACGTGGGCAGTTCCTATTGTAGTTGTTAAAAGAGCAAATAGAAAAATCCGAAAATGTGTTGATTACTCGACCGGTTTGAATGATTCTTTGGATTCACATCATTATCCACTTCCAGTACCAAAGGATCTTTTCACAAAACTCAACAGTGGAATTTGCTTTGCAAAGGTTGATCATTCCGATGCTTTTCTTCAGCTGGAATTTGACAAGTAGTCCAAAGACCACCTTATTATCAACACCCATAAGGGATTATATTCAGATTTAACCGTCCTAGCTTCGGTGTCAAACCAGCGTCAGTCATTTTCTACATACAATGGACGCCATGTTGACCGGATTAACAGGAGTTGTGGCATTCATCGATGACATCGTGCGAGTTTATCACACACATACATACTTACGTACATACATACATAGATGTGAATGTACATACATACATACATACATACATACGTACAAAAATACAAATCACATACAACGCTAAGAATTCATTGGTTAATTAATCACCACTACGTTATTATAGACAATTTACAAATCGCAGCAATGCGACAATTTTGTAATCGCTCTATTTTTATGTAGTCAGTTTTGTGCACTTTTGGGAGAAACGGATCGCAGAAACTTTCTCAAGTCTCCCCAAAGCTTTCTCGCTGATTGGTCAATGCCAAACAATCAGATCGTCTTCACGGGAAGAATAATTCTTCCCGCGAGGCGATCTGGAGCCTATAGTCACTTATTTAAGCAAGAATTTTCTAACCCTTTTTAGTGAGATTTCAGCTGCCAAACGAATCCACGACAGTTGAAACCATGCGCCAACTTTCTCACTCACACACACACACATCACTCACATGCTGAACATAGCTTGTATATACTCACATAATCTTTTCCTACACAACAAAAGCTTACAAATACAAACATTGCAGGAGACTCTTATGAAAATTATTCTAGTGAACTCGGAATACTAAAATAACAGTTAAAGAGAGATAACTCTTGTTTTATTCAACCTTTTCTTACTTAAATGCATGCTTTCTTTCACATCGTTGTTTGATATTGTACATCTTGTTAAATACATATTTTATGTGTAACAATGTCTTTTACTTATCCTTTTCTGCATCAGCCCTGTTTCCTAGTCTAAGGTTAAATTAATGTGGTGAAGTCTGCCACAACATCATCATTGCAAGAACAAATCAAGATAAACTTTTGCAATGTTTATTTTCTGTTTTCATCCGAATTTAACAATACGTATTCCGTGTTTATAGCGAAGACAACGGCGACTTACCCCGTCAACCCAAGTGATAGCGCGTCGCGTGTATCCTACGACGGAAAATGTGGCGAAAAAGAAAATTACTTACCAAAAAAAAAAAAAAGAAAAAAGGGGGGCACGTATTCCGCACGACATGCTGAAGGCGGAATATTTAAATTAAAAACATGTCCGTCGCAGGAGTCGCTGTAAAAGTATTTTGATATGCAAAAATTGGGCGTCCTCTCCCAGTTGCCGACAAATGAAAAAATATGCTCGGCCGATAAAAGCAGTTGGTGTTCTCGAATCGGGAGGAAAAAATGATGTATTTTGGCTACTGCGTTCGTCGGAGAGTGAGTTATTTTTCTGACTGGTTACATGCATGGTGATTTGTAAGATAGGACCTGCGAATCGAGTTTTCGGCAATTCTTTCTGCCCCCGATATTCGAGTCTGAACTTACAGTGATTTATTCTCTGCGTTGTGGAATTAATATGCGACAAATATTTCCTTTGATTTCAGAACGCTGAAAAGTGTAAATTTTTCCCTTAACAAATAAAATATCTTGGGTTTATTTTCGACAAAAATGATCGACGACCAGACCCTTAAAATATCTCAGCGATAAAAAAGAAAGTGCCAGCAAAGACAAGTATAACAAAATTACATTCTTTCCTTGGCATGGTTAGCGACTACAGTGCTTTTTTTTGCCTGCATTTCATCAAGTTCGTACACTCGTCAACAACCGTTTGAAAAAGGACGTTGCATAGGAGTGGTCTGACGCGGGTCAGGTAGCCCCCCAAATAGGTAAAATTCTTATTTTTTCAATCTTTTACTGACACACTACAACAAATCCATGGATATTGTGGTGGTCACTGATGCTTCCAATTATGGTATCGTATTTCCCTTGATGTCAGCCAAAAGGTAAGAGCTCACGCATCCAGATCACTGACACCTGCAGAGTGTAGTTATAACCAAATTGAAAAAGAAGCACTAGTAATAGTCTTTGCTATTAAGATGATCCACAAAATGCTGTACGGACGTCATTTCACTCTGATCACAGATCACTATCTTCTTGGTAGTATTTTTGGATCAAAAACGGCATGCCAGTGTATACAGAAAACCGTCTGCAGAGATAGGTTACTATGATGTTAGATTAGAATTTTTCTATAAAATATAATTAAACAAATACAATTGGTCATGCCGATGCATTATCCAGGTTCATGCCTTCACAAAATAAAGTACCTGAAGACTCAGTCATCGCAGCAGTATCTCTAGAGCGAGCAAGCACTACAGTGCTTGCATTAAGAGCATTACCAGTCACTTTTTCAATGATCCGTGAAGCCACAGCTTCTGATCCAGTGTTAAAATGCGATATGCTTTCATCATACAAAATGGCCAGAAATATGCACTGACAAAAGAATTCAACCATTCTCTCGACGTCACTTTTTATCGTAAGAAGCCGACGGCTGCCTTCTTTTTGCATGAAAGATTGATAAAGTCCATTATGGTCATCAAGGTATTAACCATATGAAATGCCGAGCACGCAGCTAAGTTTATTGGCCGAAAATGGACAAGCAGATAGAGGAATTGGTACGCACATCTTCCAATTGCCAACTGGTAGCAAATCTCCCAGGAAAACTACACTCATTTCTTGGCCTATCTCCGAAACACGCTAGTCACGCCTTTATATTGGCTTTGCTGGATTCATCAACAAGCAGTATTATTTGATCCTTGTTAATGCTTACAGCAAATGGCCAGAACTTTTCAGATGAATCGCATCGCCTCGGATGAAAGAATTCTTAAGTTAATACAAATCTTCAGTCGATCTGCAGTTTCACATATAATAGTTTCGGATAATGGCACTGCATTCACTTTAGTTTCATTTTCAAGTTTCTCTGCACAGAATGGAATTCAACACATTAGGACAGCACATTTTCATCCACACTCAAATGGACAAATGGAAAGTTTTGTAGATACATTTAAGAGAGAACACGTCAAAATCTTTTTTTCCTTGAGAACAGAAAACAAAAATGTTAAAAAATATTTATTTATTAGATTGTTTATTTACAATATTAATTTTATATTTAGATCATTGTAAAATTATGTAAACAAATTACAATGAAATATTTATTATTCATTATTTACCATATTATCTGGGAAGCATAGATCAAGAAATGTTTAATGAACGCAAAACTGGAAGTAAGTGAAAATATAACTAAAAATAAAGTGGATGTTATGATATCTAATGACCATTTTTTATTATAGTATGATATCTACCATACATTTACTATTGTAGTATGATATCTACGGTCCATTTTCTATTGTAGTATGATATCTACCGTCCATTTTCTACTATAGAATATCTACCTCCTATTTTCTACCATAGTATGATATCTACCATCCATTTTCTGCTATAGCATATCTACCTTCTATCTTCTACTATAGTATATATACCACCCATTTTCTATTATAGTATGATATCTACCGTCCATTATCTACTAGAGTATGATATCTACCGTCAATTTTCTACTATAGCATATTTACTGTATATTTTCTACTATAGTATGATATCTACCGTCGATTATCTACTATAGTATGATATCTACCGTCTATAGTAGAAAATACTATAGCATATCTACCGTCCATTTTCTACAGTACTATCTACTGTCAATTTTCAACTATAGTATGCTATCTACATTCAATTTTCTACTATACTATGATATCTACCGTCCATTCTCTACTATAGTATCATATCTACCGTACATTTTCTACCATATTCTGATATCTACCGTCAATCTTCTACTATGGTATGATATCAAACATGCATTTTCTACTATAGATGATATCTATCGTCCATTATCTGCTAGAGTATGATATTTACCGACAATTTTCTACTATAGTATAATTTCTACCGTTCATTTTCTACTATAGGTATGATATCCCTCTAACATATTCTGCTATAGTATGATACCTACCGTCCATTTTCTACTATAGTATAATATCTAGGGTCTATTTTCTACTATAGTATGATATCTACTGTAAATTTTCTACTATAGTATGGCATCTACCGTGTATTTCTACTATAGTATGATGTCTATCGTCCATTTTCTGCTATAGTATGATATCTACCAACCATTTTCTACTATACTATAATAGCTACCGTCCATTTTCTACTATACTATGATATCTACCGTCAATTTTCTAAAATAGTATGATATCTACCCTTCATTTTTTGCTATAGTATATCTACTGTATATTTTCTACCATAGTATAATATCTATCGTCTATTTTTTTTACTATAGTATAATTTCTACCGTGCAATTTCTGCTATAGTATGATATCTACCGTCAAATTTCTACTATAGTATGATATCTATCGTCCATTTTTCAATTATAGTATGATATCTACCGTCCATTTTATGCTATAGTATAATATCAACCGTCCATTTTCTACTATAGTTTGATAGGTACCGTCCATTTTCTACTAAAGCATATCGACCGTCAATTTTCTACTAAAGTATGATATCTACAAACCATTTTCTACTATAGTATGATATCTACCGTCCATTTTCTACTATAGTATAATATCTTCAGTCCATTTTCTACTATCGTATGATATCTACCGTCCAATTTCTACTATACTATGATGTCTACCGTCCATTTTCCACTATAGAATATCTCCCGACGATTTTCTACTATAGGATGAAATCTACCGTACATTTTCTACTACAACATATCTACCGTCAATTTTCAGCTATAGTATATCTACAGTCCGATTTCAACTATATTATGATATCTGCCGTCCACTTTCTACTATAGTATGATATCTACCGTTCATTTTCTGGTATAGTATGATATCTACTATCCATTTTCTGCCATAATATGATATCTACCGTCCATTTACTACTATTGTATGATATCTACCGTCCATTTCTACTATTGTATGACATCTAACGTCCATTTTCTCCTCTACTATGATATCTACCGTCCATTTTCTACTACAGTATGATATCTACCGTCCATATTTTACTATTGTATGATATCTACCTCCATTTTCTAGTATTGTATGATATCTACCGTAAATTTTCTAATGTAGTATGATATCGACCATCCATATTCTGCTATAGTATAATATATCTATTGCCCATTTTCTACTATAGTATTATATCGAACGTCCATTTTATACTAAAGTATCGTATCTATCGTCAGTTTTCTACTAGAGTATGCTATCTACCATCCATTTTCTACTATAGTATGATATCTACCGTCCATTTTCTACTTTAATATATCTACCGTCCATTTTCTACTATAGTATGATATATCCCGTCCATTTTCTAATGTAGTATAATATCTATTATCCAATTTCTGCTATAGCATAATATCTATCGTCCATTTTCTGCTATAGTATAATGTCTAGCATCCATTTTTCTACTATAGTATATCTACCGTCCATTTTTTTTTACTGTAGTATGATATCTACTGTCTATTTCCTACTATACTATGTTATCTACTGTCCATTTTCTACTATAATATGATATCTACCGGCCATTTTCTATTACCGTATGATATCTATCTTCCATTTCCTACTATTGTATGATATCTATCGTACATGTATGCGATTATTTACATTGTTTTCATATTTTTAATAATAGTGCAAATAAATATTCCATATTAGTTGGGTCACAATGTTTCAGAATCTTATTATTTTGTTTTCATCTCTCGAGATTAAAAAGCAATGCATATATCCAATTTCCTCTGTTTGGATTTTATTAAATTTCTATATATAAGTTTTTTAAAAATTGTCGAGAGTGTGTACACTAATAACAATGCCATGACAAAAATTTTTTTACCCTTCTGATACACTGTTTTTTTTTTTCGGGTACGTTTATTAAACTTTTCCATGCTAGCATTTAAAGGCGACTGTTACTTCGCTTATTTGTGTGAAGAATGGTATTGTTGTATCTTATAACATTCAACGCAAAAATACCTGAATTTTTTTAATTCTTAGTAATAAAGTTTTGATGTATTACATTCGATATGCTTTTCCTGGAACTATAGCTATTTTGATACCAAATATAATATGAAAACTAATTTATACTAATAACTTCCAGAAAGATGACTGAAAGAATGTTGTATGGGAAATTATTCCATAGACGGGAATAAGTACTCGATAAACTAAACGTCCGCTACAATCGCCTGTAACCATTGCAAGAGGATCTGTTTAGTGCCGTTTAGTGTGTACCAATCGGCATATGGCAGTCATCCGAATAACCTAGTGTAATCTTGTGTAATTACCCCATGAAAACTTACTGTGTGGGTAGAAGGAGGCGTATTTATAGAGTTGGTCCAGGTCTCTGAATGACGTCGACCATTAGGTTACAGCAATTTAGTCAACTTCATCTACTGAAGGCAATACGCAACTATTCATGATTTTATGGCATCATCATTTTCTGATATAAACTGATGACTATTTTTCTTCTCCGTATTTACTCATCTTCCCACGGTGATAGGATGTGACACAAATTCGGTTTTAATGTGGGTTGCCCTACACACGGGCCGAGGAAAAAACGGGCTCAGTCTCCGCGACCACTGTCACCCGGACATCCATATCAACAATCAGTGCAGTGAGAAAGATGCTGCTACAAAGTTGGAACCCCATGTGACCTATACTTTTAAGAGGAGAACAGATTCTACACTTTAATCACAGCCCGTGCGATGGAAAAAAGGGGTTATTTCTGCGCTATTCATATATCTCCCCACGAATGTAGAATGCGACATGAGATTGTTTTTAATTTGGAGTGCCAAAACGCGTGCATATGGACCAAGGACAAAAAAAAGTACCTAGTCCCGGCGACCAGTGTAAACCTCCATCTTCAGTGCAATGAGCGCGGTTCTACAGCAATGAGGGAGGTGCTGATGTAGAGTTGGAATCCCCGGGAACAAACATCCCTCATTTACTTGTTGTGTTTCTGTCTTCAAACAGAAACACAATTGATCCATAATCTGTACTTTGTTCACTTGCCGCCCCACGTTGGCAAAATGTAACAGAAAGTCATTTTCATTTGTGGGGCCGGAACGTGTGAACCTCGAGCAAGGTGCAAAAATAGCTCAGCTCCCCGCAACCATCAGCTGCGCTGACATCGGTATTACCACCGGTACCCACTCTTTAGTGCAACGAGGGGAGGCGCCTCTACGTGGAAGGGACAGCTGTTTCCCGAGCCCCTCTCGATAATATTTTCAGCTGCGCTCTGTCCGACATGATTGAGAGATGAAAACGTAATCCGTCCCCTCGAACGCAGGTACTACACTTTGATCCTAACCTGAAAGCTGGGAAAAGGAGTTTCTGTCTTTATTTACTAAGCGTATGCAGATGTGTCACAAGCTTACAAGTAATCAATAAGAATTGATTTGCGAGACTAGCATGCTAATCATTACACGACAACGATGTGCCTAAAGGGCGTTCATTTCGCTGTTTTTTGTCTATCGTGTGAAACCACCAACTATAAAGAGGCCTAAATTACTGATCTTGAAATCTCGACTAATACAGAATTAAGAGTCAGTTCAGTTATGTGCCATGTATCACACACGCTTAGGCGATATTGTATCTTTCAATATATGACTGACGAGGCAGATTTTTTCCCGCAGTAGTTTGCCATTTCTTTCTGCGGTAGACCAGTTGCCATCCAAGGCTATAGAACCCGGTCTGTCCTGCTATTTACCCATAGCTGGGGGTGGGGAGAAGAAGAAGTGGATTCACACCTTTCCCAAGGGTATTAGCACATAAATGAATGCAATGGATTTTGTTTTACCGGCACACCAACCCTATGTATTATTTCGCGCCGAATAGGGTAGTTTATTTTTAGATTTATCTTTATTTCGTGTCTATTTTGCAGACAAATTCTTTTATAAGTCGTTATTATATAAGAGTGGGGGATGTAATTCGGTCTTAGTTGCTTTTTGTAGCTAAGTGTTTATTCGCTTTCGTATTCGACACTCTCAAAAACGGCCCTAAAGGGTTGGCTACATTGTAGAAATATTTGCGCATAGGTGCCAGATTTTGGGCAGTTAATTAAAAATATTTGGCAGTGAGTAGTTCTTGGCCGTTTGGGCATTTTGGAAACTAATACAGAAATAAAATACCTAAGACAAATTCATTGTAACTAAAATAAAATTACAAGTTTAAATTAAAATTATCTAAAAATCGAAAGTGCTTAAAATGAAGCAATCTAACATTACGATATTAATTACATGTCAACAATAGCAAGAGATATATCAGCAGTTCGCTGCTTCTTTCTGAAAAGTATTCCTGTAAAGAGTAGCTTGTCTCTAAACTTATGTCGATAGTGAAATCAGTAATTACTGGACGCTCCAAAGGTAGGTCCATATACCAGACTTGGCGATGAATTCACAAATTATTTCTTTAATCTTTAAAAACAAGTTTCTTAAAGTCGGATCTAGTTTTACTCCTACTTTGTGCCTGTGATTCTCTCACTGACGTTTTTTTTTTATTCCTTCTTTATTCCTTGGGTTGGGGAGCAAGTGTGTTGTTGCGAGTTGATTTGGGCTTATAGGTAGCGCCCGGTTATTGACTGGGTGGGGGTGAGCAATTTTTTTCCAAAATATCTTCTTTTCTCGTGACTTGCTAGATTCTGAATTTCTACTCGACAAGGAACCTCACCCCTACCAGGGCGTCCATCAGTCATTACGGGTAAGAAAACGAAAAGAAAGTAAATGGGAGATAGAAAAATTGACGGGGAGGTAGATCACACCCAGTTTTCTTTTTTGTTCTTTTCTTTATCGAGCCGGGGTGAGCATGTGAATGGGTGGAGGTTTCAGAACTCGAAGGAGGTAAATGTGTTTCTAGGATCATAAAAACGAGAATTAAAAATAATAAAGGTGGCGGGTATGGCGTTATAAAGTGTTGTTTATTTTTAAGGGTAGAGAAGGGACAATTTAGCGTGTTGATCTGGGGGCGGGGGCACGCTCCTGGGTAGATAACTTGGTTTCAACATCTGGCCTATTTCTGAGAGAACAAAAGAAACAATATAAAATTCTCTGTCTTTCTCTCTCTTTCTCTCTCTCTCTCTCTCTCTCTCTCTCTCTATATATATATATATATATATATATATATATATGTGTCTGTGTGTGTGTGTCTGTAAACATTTCATATAGAGTATCTCTGTGAAAGGACAATATGAATAAAAACAAAAGTAAAACTTATCTTAGCCGGCGCGTTTGTGTCACTTCGCGTCTTCCATTTGTAGCCGTGCGGTAAGGCACGTCAGGCTATATGGCGGTTCCGTATAGGATACAGGTTCGAATACTGTCGTAGGACGAATATTTTCTATGAAAATTTCTCGGACAATGTTATTTAATACTGTTTATTATAAACAGACCATTTACTTAAATACTTGTATCTATAAAAAGAATGTTAAACATAAAAATGTCTTTAAATAATTGTCGGACTTTGTCCATTTCATAAGATATTTATATATATATATATATATATATATATATATATATATATATATATATATATATATATATATATATATATAGAGAGAGAGAGAGAGAGAGAGAGAGAGAGAGAGAGAGTAAAGGTAACAAATACATTGGTATATAATCCAAGTGGAACTGACACGAACTCAGTCCACACTGGGGTTGATAAGATATACGACCCATATCTTCGTCTGCCGAAATAAGATATTCCCCATGAGGTGATTTTATTGTTTATTATATATATATATATATATATATATATATATATATATATATATATATATATATATATATATATGACAGTCATTCCGAAGGTCATATTACCTATTTTATGTTTAGATGAGACTGGTGAAGTACAAGCTGTTGCCTTGGACATCTCGAAAGCGTTTGACAGGGTTTGGGATAGTGGTCTTCTCTATTTGAAAGACTATGGTAACTTCCAGATGAATATTTGAACTGATTTAGTATTTCTTATCAAATCGCAAAATCTATGTTAACCTGAACGGCCATTTTTCTAAATCTTTTTGTAATGAATGCATGTGACCTCCAGGGCTCTATCCTTGGACTTACTTCGTTTTAAATTTACATCAATGACCTTCCTGACGACATCAGTTCTCAAGTTGCTATCTATGCTGATCAAACAACAATTTACTCTTGTCTCAGTACTAAATCTGGTCAATTAATATGGTTCAATTAGCAGATGAACTACAGAGTGTTTGTTATTAACTGAGGCAAGGAATGACTTGTTAGTTTTAACAACTTCAAAACAAAAATTAGCACTATTAATCCTTCCTACCATCAGCATAGGCGAGCCTAACCAACAGGAGAGTGACCTATTGCTCCTTCTCGGGCTAACAATATAGCGTGACGTGAAGTGGAAAGATTATATTGGATCCATTGCTAGGTCTGCTGCTAAGAAATTTGGTTCTCTGTGCAGTGCTAGACAATTTCTCCCGACAGAATATATCTTGCATATCTGTAAGTCTAACATTCATCCATGCTTTGAATAATGTTGCCGCATCTGGTCTCGTGCTCCTGCTGTATATTTAGAGATTCTTGATAAAATCCAATGATTAATCAGGAATATTATTGGTCCTCACCTGGCGTCTCGGCTTCGGTCACGTTCCTACCACCGTAAATTTGCTTCTCTGCGTCTTTTCTATAAATACTTCCATGGTAATTGTTCAGATGAAATCTTCGTTATGGTATCTAGATTGGCGGCAAGGTCTCATCCATTCATAGTTGAACTGGTTAGATGCAACCGTCAGTTCTATGCTAACAGTTTCTTTTTTTCGCCGTTGTTGCTGGCTGACCTCTTTTCCGATCCCTTTGATGTTCAAAAATTGAAATACAATGTCAATCCTTATGTACTGTCTTCTGATATATATATATATATATATATATATATATATATATATATATATATATATATATATATAGGTGGCCTGACGATTGCATCTACCATGAAACAGACTGTCGCCTCTAAGTGTTGACTTCTATGTTCACTTTTATACTTACACACGCTCTATCTCTGATATTGAGCATTTTATCCCATAAATATAGCACATTTTAAGACTATATTTCTTCATTATATATATATATATATATATATATATATATCTGTCATTCCGAAAGTTTACTAGATGTTGGTTCCCAACGTCACAGGCGGGTGTTATTAGTATGCTAGGAGAAGATGAACATTTCTCCTTTATGTACTAATAATCCATTATTTTTTCTTTGTTACTGAGCGGTACCCTGGCAAAATGCCATCTGCCAGGTAAAAGGTTACGAAGCAGGTGTGTGACATTGAATTAATAATCTATGCAGAAAAAATGAACCCATTAATAATCATCTATACTTGAATGTTTACGGAGACAAAGCAAGAGTTGTAAGCCCAATTAGGTGGGTGGGTAATGCGTTTGAACGCATGTGCTTATAGTAAAATGTTTCATGTAAAAAACTGAACGTTGTCTAGGACTTTATCTATCAGGGGAGGCGCGTCATGTCCTCTGACACCAAACTAGACAATTCTGTTAACAGCTAAAAGGAAACTAATTTTTCGGAAATTTTCACAAGCGTGTTTTCATTAAGAAGAAAAGTCGTCAAATTAAAGGTGCATGGAGTCATCATGCAGCCTACTATGTTACAGAATCTTGAGTAGTATACACTTTGAAAGAAGTACAGGTACTTCCTAAAAAGGAACCTCATCTCCTGCAGTATTGACTACTAAGTGTGAGCTAAGGTGTCTTGGTTTTGCAAGATTTTCCTGGTGATCACTTTCTTTGAATCACTTTAATCGTATTTGCAGATTAAATGTGTAGGATAGTGAAATAATTACGTATTCATTATATATATATATATATATATATATATATATATATATATATATATATATATAAAGAAATATAGTCTTAAAGTGTGCTATATTTATGGGTAATATTTGTGTGTAAATATAAAAGTGAACATAGAAGTCAACACTTAGAGGCGACAGTTTGTTTCATGCTAGATGCAATCGTCAAGCCAGAGTGCTGCTATTTTTCTCGGCTATTTATATATACGGGTCAGTGGTGCATTGTGGGTAGTCTATTTTGGCAGATATTTTACAGGAAGTTGTTTATTTGTTTATTTGTGTCAAATTATTTTGCTTGTTTTTATTTAATTTTATTTTTGTTTTTTTATCCTTTATATTTATTTTATTTTTATTTTTTATTTTGATCGGTGTTTATATTAACATAGTAAAAATTTGTTTATATAGCTTATTGTGGGTAGTCTATTATGGCTGACCCGTATATATAAATAGCCGAGAAAAATAACAGCACTCATGGCCTGACGACTGCATCTAGCATGAAACAGACTGTCGCCTCTAAGTGTTGACTTCTATGTTCACTTTTATATATATATATATATATATATATATATATATGTGTGTGTGTGTGTGTGTGTGTGTGTGTGTGTGTTTGTGTGTGTAAACAAAACAAGAAGAGGAAGAAGACGAAAGTCTGTGAGTAAATATTACTGTTTCAATAAATCATAAAGTGAAATTGAGAAAAAGTGAAAAGCTGGAAAAATGTCGGGATATTTGCGTAGGAAGTGAAAAAATTGTGGAAGAAGAAACTGACCTCTATTACCCATCATTATTGACGCACTCTGAGCAGTCTAAAAATTAAAAAAAAAACTGTAAAAACCTGAGGCCGGATTAAGTCTATGCAACTGGCGGTAATACTCCGATTGTAAAAGAATACAGAAGAAGACGCTGGAGATTTTAGCCGAGTTTCTGTCAATAAGTCCTCAGCCATTATCCCCACTTTGCGTGAATATTTAACAACAAAAAGAAAAAAAAATATGATGACTGATTTAAATCTATCGATTTTGACCAAAGACCGATAATAAGAACAGAAAGAGGTGACTTTATTAACAGGAATATTGATTAAAGGAGTCGAACGTAGTCGGGATCATTGAGCGAACGAGCCTTTCCTTTTCTGGCATCCGTGCTTCGCCAGGCCGACATTAGTCCGTTAAGTGCCATACGTGATACACATTTGGGCGATCATGTCTCTTTTTTTATTCATGACTGACTACTAAGAAGACATTCCCGCAGTAGGTTGCCATTTCTTTATGCGGTAGACTGGTTGACAACCAAGGCAATCTGTCGTGCTATTCAACACATATCTGAGAGGGCTACATACAATTTTGAATTCAGAATTTTCTTTCTCCTAGACCGGTTGCCACCCAAGGTTATATAACACAGTCTGACCTACTATTTACCCGTAGCTGGGGGTGGGAGAAGAGTTGGACTCATACCTTTCCCACGAGTCATTATTTTTTTAAGTGAATGTAATGAACTTGACTGGAATTCGAACTCGGCACTCCTCTTCCTCAATCCAAGTAGCTGTCCATTAGTCTACCGTTCAATTTATTTTTTTTATAATTTCACCCGCAGTAAGGCAATAAATCCACTAAGACGCAAGGGGTGTAGTAAAGTGGGAAAGAACATGAGAAAAACTCTATTAAGGGAAGAGAGCTATTAAAGAAAAGGACTTAGGAAGACAGGAGATAACGACTGACATTGCATTTAAATTTTTGAAGATCTTTTTGAAATTGTTTCATTGTTCGAACTGTTTCCTCTCATCTTTATTGCTATATTCACGACATTTCGGCCGTTGTATGATCCGGCCTTCTTTCAGGTGATATGGTGGGAAAAGGGAGATCACCGCATCCTCCCGTGAAATGAGGTTGAAATAATAAAGAACATTACTGGAAAATACGAAAATTTAAGGAATCAGCACAAAAATCACCTAAGCACGCCAAGCATAGAAATGAATACAATATGGGAACCAGTAATATGGAGTGCCAGAGAAAAGCAATGATAACAACAAAATTGCATTATGAGCTCCGGTAAAAAAACGGTTACTGAGACATTAGGTTTATAGAGTTGAGTTAAAGTGGAGCTAAGAACAGGCGTGGAACTAGAATAGTCTACCCGGGTGGACGAAATAAAGGGTTCAGTTTGCCATTTCAATCACCTAAAGAAGGCCGGAGTGTACAACGGCTGAAACGTCATGAATATGGCAATAAAGATGAGGACAGCAATCCGAACAATGTAAATAATGTAAATAAGTACAATACCTCATCTCAGAAATATAGACAGATATTGTTTCAATATTGAAAATATTTTTCACAGACAAATCACGAATATCGATAACTTTATCCACCGTAAAGAAAAGGACAGGAATTCAGAAAAGATATTAAAATAAAAATCAAATTAATTTTTGACAGATCCACCCGCAGGAGATCAAATTGTATTGCCTCCTTTTGGGGTTCTCTTGGGAGACGAGATCGATTCCATAACGAAGCTGCATTCTTCTCTCTCGGCTGTCTTCTCCCGGCCGGGTGATTGTTGGTTTATTTGGAGATAAATGAGAACTTCAACAAAAGGAATTTTAAACTTATCTATTTTCTCAAACACGTCGACGTGTACACTTTTTAACTTGTCAGTGAGGTCGCTCTATCAGCCCCACTGGAGGGCAAGCTCCCCGAGACACGAAACAACCACGTCTAATATGCATCACGTGTAAAAATTTAACTCCCTGAAAACACTTTCTAACTTTAACATTCGCACGTTCGGCTCTGCCAATCATAATCGACATCCCTGTTTTGTCTACCATCTGACCTTAAAGGTCAGCCTCAGAAGGTCTGAGCCAAATAAGTTTTCTCAGTCATCCAGTAATTTCCTTTGTATTTTACTTGATTTTAGAAATGCTGACATTTCGAATGTTAAAAGTATACGACAACCTCGGGTTAGTACTTATACAATTTATACAAATTCTTGTGGCTTGCGTAATTCCCGTAGATAACCGTTCCTACTCTGTCATATTTACTTTAAAAATTTTTCTTAGCTAATTTGCTACATTTATTTATACCATTCGCAGTTTTATCTCTGTTACATTTTGGCCGTAACTTATCTATTTGAAGTTTGATATGCTGATGATACAACGATATGTGGGAGCACCTCCCAAACCCTAGATGATCAGCACTTGGCAGCTGATCTTCCTTTGACCTAGCCTTGACAGCTCAGTGTTTGTATGGAGGGGGAGAACTAGATGGTCACACTCAATGCAACGAAAACCAAACTGGTGACGTTCCATCATCAGCAAGCAGAACCGGAACTTTTGCCTGTCACGATGATCGGGTCTCATGTCGAGGAGGACCCTTGCCTTGAGCGCCTCAACCGAAACCTCAAGTGGAACTCGTACATGTGATCCATCTATAAAGATACTGGAGAAATGGTCAGTTCCTAGTATCTAGCTCCTCCTGTTATCCACCCACTTTGCAAAAGCCAGATCAGGCCTAAAAAGGGAATACTGCTGGCATACATGGGCAGGAACTCTGCTCAGTATTATCTTTCCAGTCTCTAAAGAGAGAAAAAAAGTGTCTACGCGTACTCGAGTGTGACGAATTATTTTCTACTCTGCAGTCCCTTCCCTCCACAGACAGATCGCCGCAAGCCTCTCGCTGCTATATCGCTATTTCCATAGAAATTGTTCAACCGAACTGCATTCCCGTCCTGGGTAATACGATAAACTACATTCAACAGCAAGGCTCTGATCAGGAGGTTTTGAGGAGCGTGGAAGCACCTCTTAATTACTGGTGTTCCAAGGTCCACCCTGACCCGGGGTGGTAGCATCTGTTAGGGTGCCAGCTATGGGCAAATAGTTAACCTCCAAAACTGGGGTCAATAGGTTTTATTATCAGCAATGAATTGAATAAAAAATATTCTCAGCAATACATTAATACCGGTAATACATTTTTGGAAAAAATATTACCAACAATACATTTTGAAATGAAAATATTACCAGAAATAAAAATCTTGTCGTCATTAAATAACCCATTGAGGTGTTGACATGCCTTAAAACAAACCAAACCAAACCAAACTGCATTCTTTAGTCCCACCAGTTCTCACCTTCACTGCTAAGACGCGCTATGCCACGTATAATGTAGGGGACCCCACCCTCGTTCCCCTCGAGCAACATTTTCCTACGAACCGCCGCTCTGTGGAACCGACAATGCTTCTCCGATCACTTTAATTTTAACTTGTTCAAGTCTAGCGTTAATCGTTATGTTTCAAACATATACCCATAAACAGTACCTCTTAACCTCTACCTCGAGTGGCTCTTGGGCCTTGTTGAGGGAGACCATTATTGTAAAAAAATTCTTTCTCATAGATTTAATCTGGGCTGATATTACTCGCGTCTACATTTCTTTTATTATTAAAAATAGGTTAAAAATGACAAAAGTAGATTGTTTTGTTCTTTTCTTTTATATTGTCATCAATTCTTGACAGCAGATGTAAATGGTGATGGTGATGATGATGATCATATGGTGATCATAGCTTGGTATCAAGTGACAGTAAGGCTATTCAAGTCTTTAACCAATTTAACTGAATCTGGAATTCTGTTAAATGAGACAAATGTCAATGAAGAAGACGTTTTTGTGCAAATTCCCGGCACAACTTACAAAGATCTGGTCTATTGATGAAAAACAAAACAAAAATCAAAAAAAGAAAAAAACAGTGAAATGTTTTGTGCAAAATAATATTTATAGTTTATTATTCTTTAGACCGCGAAATTTTTCAGAATCGAAAAATATTCATCTGTTATCATTTCAGAAGGGGTTTCCTCTTCATAATATCGATACAGTGCCAAATCGATCCCTGGCTTTTACAGAGTTATCGGAAATTAGCTCTATATTTACAAATGTGAAATTTGAAAGTGTAATGACGTCATTGATACCCGCGTACGAGAGCAAACTTTTTTTTTTAATTTTATAAAAATATTTCAGTGAGTGCACTGAAAAATCCACTACTTTAATATTTTTGCTGACATCAGTTGCCCTGCAGTCTGCTCGATCTTTGTATACATTTCGATCTTTATAAACGAACTTCCAGAAGTGGATCTCTTCTTTGAAAAGGTAGGATCTTGCAGTTTGCGTTTTATTAAATTAGTGGCCACAGAAAGGGTTTACTGGCACGATTGCAGTTGGTATTAAAAAGAAGTGGGGTGGGGTAAAAAAGAAAAATCGGAAAAGGGAGAGATGTCGTTTCGAATATTTGAAAACAAATGAGAGTGAGGAAATCGACCAGATGGAGTGAGACTTTTATCTCTTGCCGAAAATGTCTTACGATCCACGTACGCTTTCCATCTGGGGCGGAGCATGAGCACGAGTGATCGACCCTCCCACTTGCTATAGTATTCCCTGCCTGCCTGTTGGATCTAAAGTACTTACAGACGGTTTGGGCGCTGTACTTGAGGACGCGAATAATAGAACTTCTTGAAGAGAAGAAGAAATGAAGGTAAGAATAATAAAAAAAAGAGAGAAAAGGAAGAAAAGTACAGAAAGTGTGGGGGTATTTATTTATTCATCTATTTATATTTTAATCATTTCACCCCAAGTAAGGCGGACATACCACTAGTTCGCAGGGGTTACAGGGAATGAAAGTGAAAGAGAAGACTGAGAATAGGGAGGATTGAGGAAAGGATAAACGATGAACGGGATTCAAGAAGACAGAAGATGCGATTGATGTTGCATTTAAATTTCTGAAGATTGTAGTTATCTGGGAAGCAGTTAAACGGAAGGGAGTTCCACAGGTGATGAGTGCGAGAAAAGAAACTGTTAGCATAGAACTTACGGCTATATCTAACCAGCTCAACTGTAAATTGATGAGATCTCGACGCCAGTTTAGTTCTGCGCTTAATTTTTTTTAAAAGTTTAGGTATCATAGCAAAGAGCGATCGATATTTATTTCTGCTATGTACAGAAAATGTGGCACAAGGCCTAAAAAAGGGGGAAGGGGGGAAGGACGGTCTTCTTTTGTCTTAACTTTAAACTTAGCTAGCCACAAACACTGACCCAAGCATACAAACAATATTCCTAACACCAAAACAACACATTCTTACTACAGTCACCATAATACCTCAAGGTCTCTATGAAAATCTTAACTAATATGTACAATTCATTGTACCAAAGAGGAAAGCTCACCCGAACAATTACCATGAAAGTTTGTATAGAAAAGACACAGAGAAACAAACTTAAGGCGATGTGAAAGTGACTGAAGCCGAGCTGCCAGATAGGGACCAATGATATTGCTGATTCTTCTGGATCTTATCGAGGAGCTCAAGGTAAATAGCAGGGGAACCGAAGCATATGTGGCAGCAGTAATCTAAGCATGTTCGAATTGTAGACCTATAGATATGTAAGACACATTCAGGGGAGAAAATTCTCTATCACGATGCAGTGAACAGACATTCTTATCATCTGACCTAGCAATGGATTCAATATAGTCTTTCCACTTCATGATACTTAACTGATCGGTGCTATTACCTTGTACTTATTTTGTTTTCATGGGGTAAAGTAAAATATTGCTTTCAGTATCACAAATTTGCTTGTCACTTACTTGACCATAGCCAGTTGGGAGTGTTCCCTAAAGGGTTGACTCACTGTGCTTCTTTGCTCATGAGCGGGAGCAGGGAGGAAAAATCATTACTAATTCTCGAGAGTTTTTTTTTTAACATTTGAAAGATGAAGCAGTCAAAGTGATATAGAAGTCACATCTTGATACTTTGGAAGATCCTCTGTGTGAACTGGGGTTAATTATCCTGGGGATATTTTTTTAACTGGGATTCACTTACATGTTTATGTTTTGCGTTTGTATCAAAACTTATCATTTTGGTACATTGGGGTTTGTATATTTGTACTCCAGGGTCATTTTACTGGCGTGCTCCTCTCTCTCTCTCTCTTTCTCTCTCTCTCTCTTTTTCTCTCTCTCTTTCTTTCTCTCTCTCTCTATCTTTCTCTCTCTCACACACATGCACACCAATAATAACGACAAGAAGAATAATAGTAATACTAAAATATTGACGGGTATTAATGCAGCTTAACCTTCAGTGTATCCACCTGTTTATCGCTGGTGTCAGTGTTCAGTATTAATAATATAATGCTTAAGAGACAAGCGCGATTTAAGAAAAGATAAAGAAAAGAAAACAAACAGTGATTGACAATATTAAACAATATTTTGACAATATGTCATTGTTATATTTTAAAAAATCAAGTCTAAAAATATATAAATCTACAAAAAATTATCAGACGTTGCTTGTCTAATATTTATTACTGATACAGTAAGTGTGGCACAAGGCCGAAAAAAGGGAGGAGTTTAAAACCCCTATATGTACAATCATGTATAATCGCCTTCTTACGTTCCTTACTGTAAGTAAGTACAGTCAACTGGTAAAGGATGAGAGGAAAAACGTAAGTGGCACACGTCTTAGCTCATCCCTTTAAGGGCAATCGCCTTCGGCGCCAAATCTCGACCGACGCGCCGGCCTTTGCTTGTACTTCACACCAATATTTTCTTAGCTGGAGTCCGGGCCCGAACCATACTCCGAAAATGCGGACAGGGCAGTTTGTCTTCCAGAAGACTTGTCGCGGTTAATCTTGGCTCTAGTGACCTTTTCATGCCTTTCAGGCGCATTCAGCACAACCTCAACGTCGCTATAGGACGATACGAAAGTGTACACGTCATTAGCGTACGCCGAAACCTTGGCTTGAACCCCACCAGAGACAGCGATTCTACATAGGGATGGACTGAACGTCTTGTTTTTCAGTCGGCGAAGTAGAGTCTCCAACGCCAAAGCGTAAAGTAAGGGCGACGCGGGGTGCCTTGACGAACCAACTGAGACTACACAAAAGCGCGCGACCGCTTTCCATTTACTTGCACCACAGCACTGAGGGAGCGATACAGGAGGCTAATCCACCGGCAGAAGTCTGGTTCGAATCCGGTGTTCTGCAGGACAGAAGCCAGTTACCGATGGTCGACCCTGTCAAAT
The DNA here is from genome assembly GCA_964036315.1 of Acanthosepion esculentum. Classification (NCBI taxonomy): domain Eukaryota; kingdom Metazoa; phylum Mollusca; class Cephalopoda; order Sepiida; family Sepiidae; genus Acanthosepion; species Acanthosepion esculentum. The sequence goes on from OZ038496.1 coordinate 101,308,586, forward strand.
GCCTTGGACTGATCCAAATTGACCAGCGCGGTTTGCTTGTCGTCTTTTACACCCTCTAGAATCGTGTGGATCAGATGCAAGTTGCGCTGAATTGTTCGGCTCCGCATAGAACAAGTCTGCTCGGGTCCCAACAGAATCTCGGCAGCTGATTGCAAACGCTCGGGCAGGATCTTGGTCATAATCTTAAACTCTGTGTTTAGCAAAGTTATGGGCCAGTAGTTATCCACCCAATACCCTTGTTCTTTTTTTAACAACGTGATCACACACCTGGAGATCCGGTCGGGGATGGACCCCTGGCGGAAACAGTCAAAATCGGAACTAAGATGTGCGACAGTCTCAAGAACAATTCATAGGATAAGCCATCAAGTCCCGGAGATTTGCCTCTGCCGACCTTCTTCAATGCCGCGTAAACATCACTCTCCGTGATCTTATCATCGCAGTCAGCCGAAAGCCGACGAAAGTCACCCAAATTACTTCGAAACTCTTCGTCATAGAGATCAGTCTCCCCTGGTAAACCGTCCCTCGAAATGCAGCCGAAACTCCTCGCACATACCATCGGTCGACCTCAGAGTACGCTGCTCCGAGGTATCAGCCTCCCGAATGTAACGATCGGAACCTTGACGGATCTCTTTCTTGCGCAGTTTTGCGCCCATTTTCAGAGCTTCGCCAGACAACTTGTTTAACTTATGCCTAACGACCTGACCCTGGTAGCGCTCGCTAGCCGCGCGCTGCAGGGCCTACTTAGCTAGCTCTATTTTTCGGGAATCCCTCCAAGTCACTGCCCGAGAAAAACTATCTTGAAGAGCCTTCACCTTATCTCTTGCGAGCTGCTGGTTAGATTTGGTGGGGAAGGACCTAATCCTATCCTTAAGCCTCTCCCACCACCTATTCCTGATAACCGCTCTATTCTGGGTGGAAATGTTCTTTTCTGCTCCCCGCCTGTTCACAGATTTCATTTGGATTGGAGTACGGTTTCATTTTCGTATTTTTTCCTTTTCTCTGGCTGAGTGAAGCGGGGCGGAAGGGAGACGGTTGGGGTGGTTTGGAAGTGGTAGATGGAGACGGAGTCCGTCCGGGTGAAGTGGGGAGCTGTGTCCATAATCTTTGTTGGCGACGCTGGGACGGATTGGGACATGTCTCTCTCCGTCCTACTTCGCTTCTGCTTCTTGGTTGTCTCCCCTCTTCTTCCTCTCCCCCCTATTCAAAGAGGGGGGCCGAAATGGAGACATTTCCTCCGCTTCCATCTCCGAATCGAATCTCTGCTGTTTTTTGTAGTTGTTGTTTATGTAGTTGTTGTTTTTGTTGCCACTTCTATTGCTTTTTTTGTTATTGGTTCTTTTGTTGTTGCAGCTGTTGTTGATGCTGCACTTCATTTGGCTACTCCTGCGGTTGTTGTTGTTGTTATTGTGTCCCGTCGTACTTGAGCGGGGGGAACGTAGATTGGGCCTGTTGTCGACTTTCGTCCATTCCTTACCACCTGCTTCCAGATACCGTCGGGGACCTTGCAAGACTCTAGTTCCGCTGTTGGTGTTGTCGGACGAGTTTGTGGCGTCACGTTCTTACCGGGGCACGCCTTTGACATGTGCCCCGAGGTCCCACAGGACCAGCTGTAGGGTCGCCGGCCTTCCACCAACAGTAGCATCTTTTTCTCCCGGCACATTAAATGTTGGAGATCTCAACCAGTGATCATTGTCACTTGGAGCACAAAGTTCCCGGTAGCAATGCCCGTTTTACTAATTATGCCAGAGACCTCCTCTACTTTTCCGTATTGGGCGAAAATGGCGATCATTCGGTCCTCGCTGATATCCACGGGCACCCCATATACGGTCACCTTCGTCTTACGGGTGTCCATGTATTCGGTTTGGAAACGGACCGTTTTCGCTATTTGAATACTTTCCGGTCAACTGTTTGGCTTCTTGCTCAGTTGCCAGCAGGATATCCCACAATGCGTTTGATCTCCGAATCAGTACTTTGGGCCTAATTTTCAAATTCCTTAGGTCTTCCTCCATTGTTTTCATACTGATCCCAATTAATTTCTGATGTTTTTACGTCGGTGGTCAGCAGGGAGATTGACCTTGTATTGACAGCGTTCAATGCTTCCGGTATTGTGAGGAACATATTTTTTTGTTGTAATTCCGCATAGTAACTCACCCCTTTTTTCTTCAAACATGCACGGTGGGGTGTTTGGGTCAATTCCGCCACGGCAGCGGAATGCCACGACGGTAACACAATTTTTTAAAGTTCGCCCGAAATTTACATCAACGGTAAATGACCCCCCGCCAAAAAACATAGCTGTCCTGGTAATGAACGCGTCAAAACGAATGAAACGGTGCCATCACGAAGGCATGAAACTCAAACGTACTTAACATGATGTTGATTTTGCCCCTGGAATTACCCCTTAGTTGATTATTTTTTAAATATAACTTGAAGACAGACATACTGCAGAAATATTGTTTTACATTGTGAAAGTCTCAGTTAAACAGTCAGTGAAGTGATTCCTGGTAGCCCAAGTCTTAAAGAAATACAAAAAATTGTATTCACAAGTCTAGCTCACACATTACGAAGAGCTTTATCACTGTGAAATGTGTGATGTTAGGTTTTATTTATTTATTTGTTTTTTACAAAAAGGATCAGTGGAAAATGTCATGAAGTCGTTTCTGACCTTAGGTCTCTGGTTGTGACCCGGAAGTAATTGAATATACAGCAGAAATCAAAGGAAATTATCATAATAGTAATAATAATAATTTACAATATAATATAACAATAAAATCTAACCGCCGAGAAATAGTGATCAAAGACCACAAGAAGAGAATATCCTTTCTTATTGGCATAACAGTCCTTGCAGAATGTAATGTAGCTATGGAAGTCTTCAAAAATTACCAAAATACAAAGCTCTTGAAATGGATATATAAAAACGAAGTGGTACATGAAGACATCAATAATTCCAGTTGTGGTTGGGGCTGTGGGTTCCATTGGAAAATGTTTTGATAGACTCATTGAAGGAATCCTTGGTAGACCATGTCTTAAGAAAACGCAAAAGATTTTTCTCACAAGCGCATCTCACACCCTATGAAGTGCTTTAAAACGTGGATGCCTTTGTGAGTTTATTTTATTTTATTTTTTTTATACAAATATGCAGTGTAAAATGCCATGATGACACTTCTGACTTTAGATCTCTGGTGGAGGACTGGAAAGTAATGAGTATACGAGAGAAATTAAAAGAACTACAACTACTACTACTACTACTAATACTAATACTAATAATAATAATAAAGATAAATTGCATTAAATTGAAGAGGGATAAAAACCAGAAAAGCGTCGATCTAATTGAGAACTACAATTTCAAAACGAAATTTTTAAAAATGAAAACAATATATCAATATATATATATATATATATATTGATATATTGTTTTCATTTTTTTAAATTTCGTTTTGAAATTGTAGTTCTCAATTAGATCGTGATTACGATTCCAATGTAATAAATTATAAGCATGGAATATTAGTGTTTGAGCCTTTATATATATATATATATATATATATATATATATATATATATATATATATATATATATATATATATATATATATATATATATATATATATATATATATATATATATATATATATAATATAAAAGGCTCAAACAGTAATGGTTATAATTAC
>OZ038496.1:101319751-101322251 GCA_964036315.1 Acanthosepion esculentum
AGTGCACAAATTATCAATTGCAACCGCTACCAACAGCAACAGAGTCGCACCTTAAAAGAGAGTCAGCAGTCAGTGACCATCGGAAAAAAAAGTGACCTCTGTCTCGCTGGCAGGAAGGGAAGATGTCTGGTTAAACAACGGCACAGATAAAAATTAGCATTTCTGGAGTTTCAAGGAAATCACGAATGAAAAGTGCAGTCGGTCGATTTCTTGGATTCGACTCAGCAAACGCCATCTTGAAGATGTAACGATTAACAAAAATAAATAACCAAGGGAAAATTTAAGGAACAGTAAATGAAAAAAAAATCTATCTATCTATCTATCTATCTATCTATCTATCGCCGTCTGTTCATATCTATCTATCTATCTATCGCCGTCTGTTCATATCTATCTATCTATCTATCTATCTATCTATCTATCTATCTATCTATCTATCTATCTATCTATCTCCGTCTGTTCATATCTATCTATCTATCTATCTATCTATCTATCTATCTATCTATCTATCTATCTATCTATCTATCTATCTATCCCGCTCTGTTCATATCTATCTATCTATCTATGTATGTATCTATCTATCTTAATCATATCACCCAAGGAAAAGCAGTAAAGATACTAAGACATAAGGGTTTACTGAGCGTGAAAGAATAAGAAAAAAAAGAGAAGCGTTATCAAGGAGCGACAAGACTAGAAGAGTAATCAAGAAGACAGATCATAATTGACATTACATTTTAATTTTTGAAGATCACAGTTGGCTGGGAGGAGCGGAACTGGAAGAGAGTTCCACAAGCGAGAAGTGCGAGAAAAGAAACTGCTAGCATAGAACTAAACGGTTACATCCAGCCAAATCAGCTGTGAATTGATTAAACCTTGCCCCCAATCATATACAGAGCTGCATCAAGTACAACATTGCAAGTCTAGGTACCATGGCGAAGAGTTCATTCGAAAAATTACCATGAGAATATTTATGAAAAAAGACACAGAAAAAGAAAATTACGGCGGTGGGAAAGTAACTGAAGCCGAGACGACAGGTCAGCACTAATAATATTGCCGATTCTTCAATGGATTTTATCAAGAATCTCTAAATAGAAAGCAGGAGCACTGGAACATATGTGGCAGCAATATTCTAAGCACGGAAGAATGGTAGACGTATCGATATGTAAGATAGATTCTGGAGAGAAAAAATTTCTAGTACGACACAGTGAACCAACTTTCTTAGCCGCTGATCCAGCAATGGATTCAATATAATCTTTTCACTTCATGTCACGCGAGAATGTTAGCCCGAGAAGGCACAACGAGTTTATTTCCTGGAGGTTAGCATCAGCCATGCTGATGGGAGACAGGAAGGAATTTTTCATGTGATTATTCTGCAGATCATCTGCCAATTTAATCTTATCGATCTGATCAAATGTAGGAGTATGTGGTTGTGTCAACAGCATAGATATCAATTCGATGAAAATTAAAAACAGCCTAGGTCCAAAGATAGAGCATGGGCCAAACCTGCATTAGTACAAAGAGATCTAGAAAAGTGTCCGTTTAGGATAACTTTCATTTCGCAGTTTAATAAGAAAAAACTGAATCAGTTCAAAAATTTTCCCAGAAATATCATAGTCATTTAACTTGTGAAGAAGATCACTATGTCGCCAAATCCTGTCAAACGCTTTCAAAATGTCCAAAGTAACAGCTCGAGATTCAGCAGTTTTATTTAAAGTTTGTTAAACTCTTTCAGCAATAATCGTTAGTACACCAGCAGTTGACCTCGAGAAGCGAAATCCATATCGCTTGCCTGGGGAAAGACCCTGCGATGTAAGATGCTTAACCAATTCAGAGTTGCCAAAAAGAGGTAGAAGACTAATAGTCCGATATTTAGAAGGTTCAGATCGTTCACCTTAAAGACTGGAGCAACAATGAGGAAAGCAAGAAGCATGTAACATTATATTGAAGAGAGAAATGAAATTCACATAAAAAAGTATGCATTAAAAAACAAATCGTTTGAGAATTTTAAAGATTATTTTTCATATTTCAACTAGAAATTGGTTCCGGGGCTTCATGTTATTAGAAATATTGTCTTTTGGGTAGGAGTATTTGGGCCCTATAATCACTTTTCCCAATTGCTAGCCAGGGTAATTTTCCCCCTCTAACATTGTTCTGAACGCTTTCAATAAAATTTATTAAAACCAAAATTTAAGAATATGAAATTAAAACAAATCTATAAAAAGTATTTACACTATATTCGGACTATTGTCCTCATTTTTGCTGTTGTTTTCACAACGTTTCGGCCGTTGTGCCCTCCGGCCTTCATCAGATGTATATCGATCTACAGGGAATTCGGAATAGTGCTAAATAAAATAAGAACTAGACGATATCCCTAGACATGATCAGTGGAATGAGAGCAGTCTACTCCCGGAGATTAAATAAAGTGTTCAGTTTGGAATCCCCTGTAGGTTACCCAGATTGATACACACCTGAGGAAGGTCGGGGAGGGGGGTACAACATTCAG
>OZ038496.1:101327251-101339751 GCA_964036315.1 Acanthosepion esculentum
TTGAAACAGTATCCAGATATCTTTGCAGTTTGCTACCAATGAATTCCCCTGTTCCAGTTTTTACTGAAAATATTCTATAATATATATGTATGCCCACGGTGTTTATATCCGAAAAATACCTGCCAATGGCATGGGAGTCATTCCTTGAATCCACAGATTATTCTTTCATGTGATTTCGACTTTTGTTATTGCACTCAGTTCGCTATCTCTTCTTCCTTTATCGCTCTCCCTCTCCTCACGAATGCGACACATTGGACAAAATTTCCGACAGTATAGAAAATGTCTCTCTCTCTCTCTCTCTCTCTCCACTCATCTGTGGATATTTTTTCAATGCTCATCATGACACGTGGCTTAAGCATTCTAATGTTACTTATGTTGCTGGTATTCAGACTTTCAGTTTTTTATTTGCTCAGTCTCTTGTGCAAAATAGTGGATTTCGCTCCTCGTTTCCGTAGTAAATCTGATCAACATACTTCCCTACTTGATTTGTTGCTTACCTACCACTTCGCAACTCTGTCCTCTTGGAAATTCAGATCACGATGCAGTATCTGATGATATATTATTTCAGTCATGTATTAAACAGAAAACTCTGAATTCCTAAAACCCCCTTCTGGTACTGGCAGGGTGATTGGGATTACACTACGTGGTTTTCTTTATCAGCAGATGCTAGCACTTCAAATTAATTGAAAAGAAGAATAGAAACTTACTCTTATTTAATACACTATTACAGGGGCGAGGCACGATGGATAAATGGGTTGACACTGTTACATGTAGCCATCTCTCCTACTCCAATAGGTTCATATCTCGCACCTTCCGCCTGTGGAACTCCCTTCCCTATTCCTGTTTCCCTGATAGCTATAATCTCCAACTATTCAAGTGTAATGTCAATCGACATCTCCCTTTGCCTTGATCTATCCACTATCCTTCTCCACTTCCTTTTCTCTATCACTCCTATCTCCTCTCGCTCGAAATCTTCTGTAACCCCTTGCGTGCTAGTGGCTTCCCGCCTTGCTTGGGGTGAAATGCTTTTAAAAAAAAAGTCGCTGTTGAGTCATATGCATATAAAATCTTTCCATCGTATCTCCTATCATCTCTAATCTGTATCCGCACAAAGTGTGTGGACCTGATAATATCCATGGAATAGTCCGTAAGAAACGAGCACCCGTTCTCTCTGAATTGTACAATAAATGCCTCACTGTCTCTCGTTTGCCTGCTTGTTGGAAAACCTTCTCTGTTGTTCCAGTCTTTAAGAGCTTAGGGAAACCGTCTGTATCTTTGAACCATCTGCCTATTAACCTTCTACCGCATTTTGGAAAATTACCTGAGACGCTTATCAACTTTGAATTGGTTAAGAATCTAACATCACAGGGTATTCTTTCAGATAAACAATATGGATTTCGCTTCTCTAGGTCAACTGCTGATGTAGTAACGATTATTGCTAAAAGAGAGTATGAAATCAGACTGCAGAAACTCGGGCTGTTGCTTTGGACATCATGAAAGCGTTTGGCAGGATTTGGCATACTGGTCTTCTTCTGAAAATTGAAAGGTTATGGCTTTTCGGGTGAATTTTTAAACTGATTCAGTCTTTCTTATCAAGTCACGAAATGTAAATTATACTCTACGGAAATTCTAGGTTTCTTTGCATTAATGCAGGCGTGACCCTAGGTCTCTAGTGTGCTCCTAGGTCTCTAATGTGCCCCTAGGTCTCTAATGTGCTCCTAGGTCTCTAGTGTGCCCCTAGGTTTCTAATGTGCTCCTAGGTCTCTAGTGTGCCCCTAGGTCACGAATGTGCTCCTAGGTCTCTAGTGTGCCCCTAGGTCTCTAATGTGGTCCTAAGTCTCTAGTGTGCCCCTAGGTCTCTAGTGTGCTCCTAGGTCTCTAATGTGCTCCTAGGTCTCTAGTGTGCTCCTATGTCTCTAATGTGCCCCTAGTGTCTCTCTATACTTAGTATGTTTTTAGTTTTCATTAATGACCTTCCTGATGCTATCAGTTCTCATCTTGATATCTATTCTGATGACACAACCAATTACTCCTGTCTCAAGAGTAGATCTGATCAGTTCGATAAGGTTAAATTGGCAGAAGATCTAAAAACGACCTAGAGTCTGTTCGTAACTGGGGAAAGGAATAACTTGCTCATTTTAATGCCTCCAAAACGAAATTTATATCTATTAATCACATGAAAGACACCTTCCTGCATCTCATCAGCATGGCTGATACTAACCTTCAGTCGAGTGATTCGTTGAACCTTCTTGGGTTAACATTTTCGACTGACGTGGAAAAATCATATGGTATTCTTTGCTTACGCTAAAAATGTTTGTCGTACTAAAACATTTTTCTCTCTAGAATCTATCTTACATATCGATAAGTCTAACATTCGTTCAGACTTTGAATATTGATGCCACATATGTTCCAGTGCTCCTACTTTATATTTAGAGATTCTGGATAAAATCTAAAGAATAATTAGAAATAATTATTTACATTATTTACATTATTCGGACTATTGTCCTCATCTTTGTAGCCATATTTATTACAACGTTTCGGCATTTCAGTATCTGTCTATATTTCTGAGATGAGGTATTATGTACACTATTTACATTATTCGAACTATTGTCCTCATCTTTGTTGCTTTATTTATTACAACGTTTCGGCCGTTGGATGCTCCGGCGTTCTTCAGGTGGTTGGAATGTCGAACTAACCCTTTATTTCGCTCACTGGGGTAAACTGTTCTAGTTCCATGTGCCATGCTTTTAATGGAGGTCAGTTATCAGTTATCTCCTGTTAATTCCCAACTCCATGTTTTGCACTGTCTTAAGTTCAAGGACAAATGGCATAGTGGATAAAGGCGTTGGTTAGATCCAGTGACAGGACCCAAAGAGTGTGAGTTCAATACCCGGTTAAGGTAGTGGAGAATTTAGAGAGGGGAATTAACAGGAGGTAACTGATAACTAACATCCATTAAATATGGCACCTAGAACTAGAACAGTCTACCCCAGTGAGCAAAATAAAAGGGTTCAGTTCGACATTCCAACAACCTGAAGAACGCCGGAGCGTACAACGGCCGAAAAGTTGTAATAAATATGGCGGTAAAGATGAGGACAACAGTCCGAATAATGTAAAAAATGTAAATAATGTATATAATACCTCATCTCAGAAATATAGACAGATTTTGAAGGGCCGAAACGTTGTAATAAATATGGCGACAAGGATGAGGACAATAGTCCGAATGATGTAAATAGTGTACATAATACCTCATCTCAGAAATATAGACAGATACTGAAAGGCCGAAACGTTGTAATAAATATGGCGACAAAGATGAGGACAAGAGTCCGAATGATGTAAATAATGTACATAATACCTCATCTCAGAAATATAGACAGATACTGAAGGGCCGAAACGTTGCAATAAATACGGCGATAAAGATGAGGACAATAGTCCGAATGATGTAAATAATGTACATAATACCTCATGTCAGAAATATAGACAGATACTGAAAGGCCGAAACGTTGTAATAAATATGGCGACAAAGATGAGGACAATAGTCCGAATGATGTAAATAGTGTACATAATACCTCATCTCAGAAATATAGACAGATACTGAAAGGCCGAAACGTTGTAATAAATATGGCGACAAAGATGAGGACAAGAGTCCGAATGATGTAAATAATGTACATAATACCTCATCTCAGAAATATAGACAGATACTGAAGGGCCGAAACGTTGCAATAAATACGGCGATAAAGATGAGGACAATAGTCCGAATGATGTAAATAATGTACATAATACCTCATGTCAGAAATATAGACAGATACTGAAAGGCCGAAACGTTGTAATAAATATGGCGACAAAGATGAAGACAATAGTCCGAATGATGTAAATAATGTACATAATACCTCATGTCAGAAATATAGACAGATACTGAAAGGCCGAAACGTTGTAATAAATATGGCGACAAAGATGAGGACAATAGTCCGAATGATGTAAATAATGTACATAATACCTCATGTCAGAAATATAGACAGATACTGAAAGGCCGAAACGTTGTAATAAATATGGCGACAAAGATGAGGACAATAGTCCGAATGATGTAAATAATGTACATAATACCTCATCTCAGAAATATAGACAGATGCTGAAAGGCCGAAACGTTGTAATAAATATGGCGACAAAGATGAGGACAAGAGTCCGAATGATGTAAATAATGTACATAATACCTCATCTCAGAAATATAGACAGATACTGAAGGGCCGAAACGTTGCAATAAATACGGCGATAAAGATGAGGACAATAGTCCGAATGATGTAAATAATGTACATAATACCTCATGTCAGAAATATAGACAGATACTGAAAGGCCGAAACGTTGTAATAAATATGGCGACAAAGATGAGGACAATAGTCCGAATGATGTAAATAATGTACATAATACCTCATGTCAGAAATATAGACAGATACTGAAAGGCCGAAACGTTGTAATAAATATGGCGACAAAGATGAGGACAATAGTCCGAATGATGTAAATAATGTACATAATACCTCATGTCAGAAATATAGACAGATACTGAAAGGCCGAAACGTTGTAATAAATATGGCGACAAAGATGAGGACAATAGTCCGAATGATGTAAATAATGTACATAATACCTCATCTCAGAAATATAGAGAGATACTAATTAGTAATAATATTGGTTCTGATCTGTCGTCTCGGCTTTAGTCACTTTCTCACCATCGAAATTTTTCATTTCTTTGTCTTCTTTATAAATATTTTCATTGCAATTTTTCGAATGAACTCTTCGCCATTGTACCTAGAATTGTAATGTTTTACTTGATACAGCTCTGTATAAGATTGGAGGCAAAGTTTAATCAATTCACAGCTGAATTAGCTGGATGTAACCGTGAGTTCTTTCTTAATAGTTTCACTTCTCGCACTTCTCGTTTGTGAAACTCTCTTCCGGTTCCGTGCCTCACAGCCAATTTTGATCTTTAAAAATGGAAATGTAATGTCAATCATGGTTTATCTTCATGATTTCTCTTCTATTGTTGTCGCTCCTAAATAATGCTTATCTTTTTTCTTTTGCTTTCACTCTCATTAAACACTTGTGTCTTAGTGGCTTTACTGTCTTGCATGGGGTAATGATTAGCAGTTTCACACCTTCGTTGTTCTTCATGAATTCAACCGTAAATGAAACCCGGTTTTACGATGAATGGTTGAATATTAATTCCACGTGGAAGTGTCAGTAACATCCGGGAACCCACAGAAGAAATAGCACATAAAAACGTCACCTCAACGATTACCGAATTTGGTTGCAATGTATAATTGAAAACAATTATAATTCAGTTCTGTTCCCGTCAAAATAATGTCATCTTTGTTGGCTGAGAATATATTACCAGTAACAGTTATCTCCCTTGCATTTGGAGAGTTTCTATGCCAGCACATCCATACTGTCGGACGTAATGCATCTGGATAGATATATAAGAAATAAAATCTATGAAGAGACTGAGATAGATTGATATATAGATAGACATAAAGCAACTGAGATAGATCGATAGATAGATAGATATGAAGAGACTGAGATAGACAGATAGATAGATAGATAGATAGATAGACAGATAGATAGATATATAGACAGATAGATAGATAGATAGATAGATAGAAAAGGGGCAGACTCAAATCAGATAGATAGATAGATAGATAGATAGACAGATAGATAATTAGATAGATAATCCAACACTTCCCCAGTAGATCTCCTAGTCCAGTCCGAATATTATAGAGCGGTAATTACAGTTCAATATGCTGGGTTATAAAGTTTTTAAGTGTTTCTGTGCTATCTATCTATCTATCTATCTATCTATCTATCTATCTATCTATCTATCTATCTATCTATCTGATTTGAGTCTGCTCGTTTTCTATCTATCTATCTATCTGATTTGAGTCTGCCCCTTTTCTATCTATCTATCTATCTATCTATCTATCTATCTGATTTGAGTCTGCTCGTTTTCTATCTATCTATCTATCTATCTATCTATCTATCTATCTATCTATCTATCTATCTGATTTGAGTCTGCTCGTTTTCTATCTATCTATCTATCTATCTATCTATCTATCTATCTATCTATCTATCTATCTGATTTGAGTCTGCCCCCTTTCTATCTATCTATCTATCTATCTATCTATCTATCTATCTATCTATCTGTTGTGGTAGGATCCACCTAATTTGCATAGCGGAGTACCGACGATATAAATATGGTTGGTACCGGGAAGACATGGGAGGTGAATCAAGAGATTCAACTAGAGACTCTGCCCGACTGCGACTTAGTCAACACATTCTCCAGGAACGGTCTTCCCAGGAATATACAAAAGACTATATGTAAATATTGTGTACACTTTCTTGTTTCAATACATTTTATTCTAACTACATTTTGTGTTTGCATTATTATTCCATGCATTAGTCAAGTTTCAACACTATCTATCTATCTGATTTGAGTCTGCTCGTTTTCTATCTATCTATCTATCTATCTATCTATCTATCTATCTATCTATCTATCTATCTATCTATCTATCTGATTTGAGTCTGCTCGTTTTCTATCTATCTATCTATCTATCTGATTTGAGTCTGCTCGTTTTCTATCTATCTATCTATCTATCTATCTATCTGATTTGAGTCTGCTCGTTTTCTATCTATCTATCTATCTATCTATCTATCTATCTATCTATCTATCTATCTATCTATCTATCTATCTATCTCAGTCTGTTCATATCTATCTATCTATCTATCTATCTATCTATCTGATTTGAGTCTGCTCGTTTTCTATCTATCTATCTATCTATCTATCTATCTGATTTGAGTCTGCTCGTTTTCTATCTATCTATCTATCTATCTATCTATCTATCTATCTATCTATCTATCTATCTATCTATCTCAGTCTGTTCATATCTATCTATCTATCTATCTATCTATCTATCTATCTATCTATCTATCTATCTGATTCGAGTCTGCTCGTTTTCTATCTATCTATCTATCTATCTATCTATCTATCTATCTATCTATCTATCTATCTATCTCAGTCTGTTCATATCTATCTATCTATCTATCTATCTATCTATCTATCTATCTATCTATCTGATTTGAGTCTGCTCGTTTTCTATCTATCTATCTATCTATCTATCTATCTATCTATCTATCTATCTATCTATCTATCTCAGTCTGTTCATATCTATCTATCTATCTATCTATCTATCTATCTATCTATCTATCTCAGTCTGTTCACATCTATCTATCTATCTATCTCAGTCTGTTCATATCTATCTATCTATCTATCTATCTATCTATCTATCTATCTATCTATCTATCTATCTCAGTCTGTTCATATCTATCTATCTATCTATCTATCTATCTATCTATCTCAGTCTGTTCATATCTATCTATCTATCTATCTGATTTGAGTCTGCTCGTTTTCTATCTATCTATCTATCTATCTGATTTGAGTCTGCTCGTTTTCTATCTATCTATCTATCTATCTATCTATCTATCTATCTATCTATCTGATTTGAGTCTGTTCGTTTTCTATCTATCTATCTATCTATCTATCTATCTATCTATCTATCTGATCTATCTATCTATTTATCTGATTTGAGTCTGCCCCTTTTCTATCTATCTATCTATCTATCTATCTATCTATCTATCTATCTGATTTGAGTCTGCCCCTTTTCTATCTATCTATCTATCTATCTATCTATCTATCTATCTATCTATCTATCTCTATTCGCATGCCTGTATGTATCTGTGTAAAGGTGTGGGGCATGTGGCTGTATTGCTTAACTGCCATATCTAGGAGTGGCACTTTCTCACAATTTCAAAGTTAAAGTACTTGAGATTCTGTGAACGCTGAAAGCAGAAGAAACTCCAAAATCGAAACCCCGCCTTCTTTTTGCTACACTATTTTTTTTTAACTCATCATCAGAAACAGGTCGGAGCGTTCTGGACACTTGGCGAAAGGAGAAATAAGATCAAAACCGAGACAGAAATAGTTTGATAGAAAAATGAAAACAGGACAAAAAGAAAATAAGAAATGGGATAAAGCAGAACCTTTTGGTTGTCACTGAGTGAGACAAGTGCTTCTTCTTTCACGTAAGGGGCCTTTTGCTTTCGGTAGGCTGTTTTCGAGGAGAATTCTTTATACAATGGATCTTTCAAAATAGCAGTTCTTTCTTTCCTCTTCCCAGATTTCGGATGGTGAACTCTCGTCTATTCTCAGCTGAACTCTCGTCTGTTCTGAGGTATCTGAAACAAACTTGGACACCAAGCACCAAATTGCCGTGTAATCTCGTGAGTGTAGCAAAACGAAGTAAAATGGTTTTGTTCATAAAAATTGTTGAATAAGAACAACAATTAATTTGATTTTTTTGATTACATGAATGATGAAAAGAACGAAATCGAAAGAAAAATCAAAGAGAAAGAAACACGAAGAAAGATCGATATGAACAGGGATCGATAGATAGATAGGAACAAACAAGGGGATATATATATATATATATATATATATATATATATATATATATATATATATAGTAAAGGTAACAAATCCGTTTGTGAATATATATATATATATATATATATATATATAGTAAAGGTAACAAATCCGTTTGTGAATATATATATATATATATATATATATATATATAGTAAAGGTAACAAATCCGTTTGTGAATATATATATATATATATATATATATATATATATATAGTAAAGGTAACAAATCCGTTTGTGAATATATATATATATATATATATATATATATATATAGTAAAGGTAACAAATCCGTTTGTGAATATATATATATATATATATATATATATATATATAGTAAAGGTAACAAATCCGTTTGTGAATATATATATATATATATATATATATATATATATATAGTAAAGGTAACAAATCCGTTTGTGAATATATATATATATATATATATATATATATATATATATATGTATGTATGTATATATATATATATATATATATATATATATATATATATATATATATATATATATATATCAACGGATTTGTTACCTTTAGCCACACTGATGAGCTGTGATACAGCGAAACAGTCTCTCTGTGGATGACAAGATATATGCTACTGAAAAATTTATTTCGGTTGAGCTCTTTGGGGAAGAAGTGCGGGTTTGTAAACAGTGACTATTACGACTAATAATGCATATTATATATTCTGTATTATTTTTTCGACCTTGTTTCTCTAGCTTTCACAGTGAAATTCCTAATTCCGGGTTGAAGAGACAGACGACCTATATTTTCGTTTGCCGAAATAAACTATTCCCCATATGAAGTGATTTGGGATTTAATTATTTATTAATATATATATATATATATATATATATATATATATATATATATATATATGTGAAGAAATATAGTCTTAAAATATGCTATATTTATGGGATAAAGTGATCAATATCAGAGATAGAGCGTGTGTAAATATAAAAGTGAACATAGAAGTCAACATTTAGAGGCGACAGTCTGTTTCATGCTAGATGCAATCGTCAGGCCTGACGATTGTATCTAACATGAAACAGACGGTCGCCTTAAAGTGTTGACTTCTATGTTCACTTTTATATTTATATATATATATATATATAGATGTGTGTGTATATGTGAAATGTGTATGTATATATATATATATATATATATATATATATATATATATATATATATGCAATTTATTATATATATTATTATATATTATATATATATTTATGTATTATATATATATATATATATATATATTATATATATAATATTATTCGTAGTAGTAATCTTATAAGTATAAGTAACTACACTCGTTTCGGAAAACCTTCGGTTTCTTGATTTTCAAAGATTCAATCAATATCGAAGGAAAAAAAGGTATAAAAAAGAAAGGGCCGAGAACATGAACGCCTGTCGAAAACAATCGTTCAGCATGCAGGTCCAAAGCCCAAAGAAAAAAAAAAGCCGATACGAGTACGCACCTAACTAAATAAAGTCCTCAATACAATAAGTAGAGCAGACCTAGTTAAACCTAGAGAGCCAGACAAACCTACCAAGGTTTCACCTAAGCGGATCTTCAGGGAAGTCTGGCTAAAGAGGTAAAAAAAAGGAACGGTATACTTATAGTCAATAGACAAAAGATGAAAACCACGTGACCAAAGACAAAAAAAAAAGCAACAACAACGGGGAGGGTTGCGGACGAACATTTATTCGAAAAATGGCTTAAAAGGGTGGGGGTAATTTAGAGACAAACACGGACAACAGGGTTTAAACTACTATTTATTCCGGTGGGGCGAGGCCTAATCCAATAACCAAGATTTTCTATGTCTGCATTTGCTTAGAATTTCTGTTTTAGAATTTAATAAATCTTTGGGTTCCCTATATAAAGCTATAGCTAATTTTTCCTCTATACATAGTTTACAGAATTTTTGACCCGCTTTATATTTAGAACATCTTTTTAATATTTTCCATTTCAGGATTGGGTCTTTGTTATTTTCCTGTCTAATTTTCCGTATATAGCTAGATAGTGTAGTACTATGTTTGTTTTTTTCGTTGTTGAAGCTGCTCGTATGATTGTAATATCGTTTTTTTTAAACACGTCTTGGGTAGATTCTATGTACACTTTAGGATTTATATCATTATTGTAGTCATTTATGTCCTTATAAATGTTAACCTGGTAAACCATGTACTGCTGTTGACATTTTCCCTGTAGAGGGCAGACTTTTTTGTTTCTACAATTACATCTAGAAGTAGTGCGTGGATTATCCCTAACTTTTTTCTTATTATATCCGTTAATTAGATTCGTTACGTTTGTCATACAACAGTAACTAAGTTTAACGCTGTTTTTATTAAATATTTTATGTAGCTTACTTTTCTTAGGGAAATTTTGTTCCAGTATGTTGAAAAATATTTTACTAATTTTAGTTTTTACAGATAAATTAAACGGCGGATTGAACCCCAAAATATTTCTATGTCTGTTCTTATGTTTATTCTGGGTTTCATTGTCATCATTTATGTCAATGGATTCTAACTTATCTTTATGGCCATTTTTAGCATCGAAGATGTCTTTATTCGATGAATTGGTAGATAGTCTGTGGCTGATGCTTTTAGAAATATGTTTCAGGATATGCGCCGCGTGCTTAGATCTTATATTTAAATATTGAGGGTCCTGGTTATCTTTTTTATATGGGGAAATAGTACCATTTCTTAAATCTAAAGTAATGTCTAGATAAACGGTGACTTTAAGGTTGGTTTCAATTTCAAGATTGAATCCAAATTTTTTGAAGAGCCAGTGCAGCTTCCCCCCCGTTGTTTTTTTTTTGTCTTTGGTCACGTGGTTTTGGTCTTTTGTTTATTGACTATAAGTATACCGTTCCTTTCTTTTACCTCTTTAGCCAGCATTCCCTGACGATCCGCTTAGGTGAAACCTTGGTAGGTTTGTCTGGGTCTCTAGGTTTGAAGTATATATATATATATATATATATATATATATATGCAATTTTTTAGATATGTTATTTATATATTATATATGCGTGGTACTTATTGGAGAGCGCTCAATGTCAGTGATAGAGCAAACATATTTAGTTGGATTGATGTAAGTTTGTGACTAGGGATTTGACGATTTCGCGATCGTCAGAGTTTGTCTGACGATCGCAAAAGCGTGAAACCCAGGGTCACAAACTCACATCAATCCAACCATATATATATATATATATATATATATGTATATATATATATATATATATATATGGAGAGAGAGAGAGAGTGACAGAGAGAGAGTGACAGAGAGGGAGAGAGAGTGACAGCGAGAGACAGAGATAGAAAGAAAGTGACAGAGGAAGAGAGAGAGAGAGAGAGAGAAAGAGCGAGGTTTGTTCACATATCAGGAATGGTCTGGTTAGCACTGGAAGAAAATCAGAAGACAATAAATTTCTGATAAATATAGACAGATGAAAACATTCTATAAATTTTTACAGAAATAGAGAAAGGAGAAAAAAATCAAAGTCAATTCCATTTTTTTTCTCTAATTAAATCAGTTACTAATTACAACATCCAAATTAATTCTTACGGGACACAAAAGACACGGGAACGAAAAAGAGATTACAAATTACTGCCAATCATCGTTTGCATAATTGTCTAATTCTTTGTTTTGTTTGGATTATTAAGTTCAGATTGAAATAAGAAAAACAGAAATGAAAGAAAGATTGCAAACTGTGTCAAATCACTCTTTGTCTTTAATAAATTACTAGGAATTAGATAAAAATCTTAATTTTCATTAAATTTGGATTTGAGAATGAAGACAAAAAACGGAAAAAAAGATTGCAAATGGCGGCAAATAACTGTTCACTTGAAACAAGCGAGCAATAATGGGGAAAAAAACTTTTGCTTTTTCCGATCATTAATTACTGATTAACTCCAATGAAACAGAAAAAAGGCAGATTTTAAACAGCGTTAATTA